>CM023942.1:822872-914978 GCA_013407115.1 Glycine latifolia
CCGAGATGGTTTACATTTAAGCAAATACACAATTTATTTATCATCAACCTCGAAAACACTAGGGGAACGCATCCTTGAATATTTTATAAATAAAGAATCAAAACCGGGAGTTAAGAGTGAAATAGGATTGCTTAAAAAAAAAGTGAAATAGGTTTGCTTCAAAAATAAAAAAGAGTGAAATAGGATTGAATAAAGTACAATTTTGAAGTTCACCATTAATTGATAAGGATTAAAATTTGGTGCAGAGATAAAGACAAATTGTATTAGAACCCAAAAGAAGAAACGTATAATCTATCAAAATATATTCCAGGATAACAAATTTTACATCTATCTCCAACTGGTTAATCTGGTGACAAATTCTTTACCAGTGATACGAAGTTAAAATTGTTTTTAAGTTATTCCTCCAAATTTGTGAAGAAACACAAGTAAATTACTGTGTTTCAACAGTGCTAAGCTATTGTGTGAGTGTGTGTATATATCTCTTATAAGATGAAGCATCTAATATATGGGAGGGGGTTGGAAAGAATGGTTATGGTTTTGATCAAACCTGAAAAACCTGACATCTTTATTACACCAAAGACTTTCGTTAGCAAAGACGCCTCAAATTCGTCTTTTGCAAGGTTTTACATGCTTGAACTCATTGCTTCTCATTTTGTACATGTATCTCAAATTTTCCATCTTATAGGCTGTTGCAAAAATGGCACAAAAGCATGCCAGGTATAAAGAAAGGAGAAAAATATGAAGAACGGACAAACTTAACCTCTGTTAGAATTTTCCTGATCAACTAAATATTCACTAGAAATGTCATCCTGTGGTGTCTTTGCAAATGTATCTCCGTCATATTCTGCATCATTGTCCGAGTTTGCATCACTGCTCCATTTTCTTTTCATGATTTTGGGGACCATGCGAGTTACCTTAGTCTCCAACATTTCATCATTATCATTTATGCGTTCAAACCGAACAGCGCTCACCTTTCTGGCATTTCCAGCTAGTATCTGCACCAAAGACAAAGAAGCTGCGTGTTTTCGATTCCAAAGACAAAGGGAATGGGGGAGGCTATGGAGAAGCTCTAGATTCAGTTTATTACTTCATACAGATTGCCAAAAACCATATGAATGTGACTCACAAGTTTAAAAATTGCAAGTATTATGCAAAACATAATTCCAATCCCGAGACAACATAACCCCTACAAAATGGAAAAGCTGTAGAGTTGACAAGCTAACAATATATCAAGTCCTCTGACATTGCTTCACTAACAATATGTTCAAAAACCAGAAATCAAAGCACAAACTTGTTGATCAAGCTTTTTGAAGAAAATCGCATTGACATCTTTAGTGTAGCTTGAGTAATAGTACTAAAAAAAAGGTACACACAACTTATGCAAGTATACTGTAGTTGTATTATGCTCCATTATACTTGCTGATATTATTTATGTGCGTGCTCACCATCCATTCTCTCCAACTTTGCACATATATAACCAAAAAACAATAGGACTACCCTTAGTGGAATTTTAAGATAGCAACAGACTGATTACCTCAAGTTTGAAAATCTGGTTCTTCTCCTTCTGATCCTGCTGGTCAGCATTGGACTCATTGTTATCATCTTCTTCTTCCCTTTCAAGAACTACTTTGATGCACTCACCTGTCCTTGGAATGTATCCAAATGCTTCACACACAAAGCCTGATACCGTCTCATATTGGTGACCCTGAAATAGCAGATGTCACCTGCGTATCAAAAGGCCTGAAATTCTTTATCAGACTTAGCAATATGAACATCATCAACGTCACCTTTAACCCAAGTTAATTGGGGTCGGTAGTAGATGAACCCAATGATAAATCAGAAATGAGACAAAGAAAGATAAAGGGAGAGGAGAAGAAAAAAGTGAAAATAAGACAAAAGAGAGAAAAAATAAGCTAAAATAAAAGAAGAGTGAACGGTAGAAGGGAGAAAAGAAGAGGAAAAGAACTAAAACAAGGGAACGACTGGAACATAGAACTATTAATGGGTTTAATCCTCCACCAAGCTTATAGTTTTTCTTCACTCCGTCCTAAGAGATACCGTCCGTCAATCTATGTCCCACTCCATTAGGTCTTGTTTAACTACCTTTCCCCAGGTAAGTATCGATCGACCTCTACCTCTCTTTGTGTCGAGCTCTTGGTAACAAACTCTTGTTCTTACGGGAGCATCCAGTGGCCGTCTCATAACGTGCCCAAACCACCTCAATCTATGCTCTCTCATCTATTCAAATATCGGTACCACTGATATCTTTTTTCGAATATCCTCATTTTTTATCTTACTCATCTTCGTATATCCACACATCCACCTTAACATCCTCATTTCTGCTACCCCTATTTTATGTTCATGTTGCCTCTGTGCTGGCCAGCATTCCGCTCCATATAGCATTTCTGGTCTTACAGCTGTCCTATAGAATTTTCCTTTTAACTTAAGAGGAATTTTGCGGTCACAAAAAAACCCTAATGCACTTCGTCATTTCATCCATCCTGCTCTAATTCTATGATTTACATCCTCATCAATCTCACCACCTTTTTGTAACATTGATCCCATGTATCTAAAAGTATCTTTCTTGGATACCTCTTGACCAAGTAGATGCACTGTATCTTGATCACCACCTCTTACCCCCGAAAACTCACACTTCATATACTCCATCTTGCTCTTTGCTTATCGTGAATCCTTTAGACTTAGCAATATGAACAGTAAGCAAAATTAATTCCAATGAGATGATTGTCTCTCAACTCAAGTCTAAACCCCAGGATTTATGAAACCCAATTGTTGTTAACAGCATAAATTTCTCCAAAAATATAGCACAGTTGCTTATTTTCCCAAATTTAGTACACAAGTTATGTAGAAATAACAAACTAGCATAAGAAATGTATTGACGTGATGCCTATTTGAAATCCAATGCAGCGGATGCCTATTTGAGATGCAAAGATGGGTCTACAATGCTAGAATGATTCTGAAGGGCAAACTTATGAACTTAATTATTGATATACTACTAATAACAAGTTGTGATCTTGGATATTTTCCCCTTAAGAAGCAAAATCTGATAGATAGTGCAACTAAGAAGGTCACACTAGCTCCAGTCAAATAATCAGGGTCATCATCAGAAGATAAATATGTCAGTCGCATGCAAAAAAAGTGGTTAACCTCAGGCATCTTGATGTTCAAATCTTCAGAGAGCTGATCAATGGATGTGTTTGCATCCACATCAAAAACACCCTCAGCTCGCATTACTATGTAGCCAGTTTTTTTCTGTATCTCCTCCTGTAGGAATAACCAGGAAAGAATGTAAAAAGGTTCTTTAATGAAAAATTAGCAAGCAGAAAGTAGTTTTAGTCATAAAAAATCAAATGCATAGCTAGGCAATAATAGCTAAATTCAAAGTGCATTAATAGTTATAGTCTTCAAGTCCATATTTTGGATAGTATTGCTGTGATATCCCCACTGATATCAGTAGTTTCAGTGCTAGTATTCAGCATATGTATCATTTTCTTTCTTCAGTCTGAGCTAGTTTTCATCAGTTGCCCAGAAATTATGGGTAGGATTACTGACAGTATCAGAATCAAACCTAGCTTGAGTTGTATACTGATCTCTGTTTTTCTATCTAAGTTGCATTCTATCTTCCAGAACCCTTTTGCACTTACATGCATTATTATCACTTTTACACAGCATTACTGGTCATCCTCTCATTTACTGCAATTTCATACTCACATATTTACACTATGATGCTTTGAAGAGTTTGTATTTGAACATTGCTAAGAAAAAATTATTTTCTTTTATTTATTTTTATCAAAAAAGAATTCCTAGTTATGAAATAACATCATAAACCTATCATTCCTCAAATAAACATTGATCCATCTCAATAGTTTGACCTCTTTATTTCCTTCTGGAGAGATTCTGTTACTTTACACTTCAGTTCGTTGTATACTTGAAAAAACTTACAACTTTTTAACTGCTTTGAATTATATCAATCTGAAGCCATGAAAATAGAGAGCCTAAAACACAAGCTGCACTTTTAGCAAAGAACCATTAGTAGCCACTAAACAGTAAATTTGTCAGCATCTATATTGTTGATAGTTATCAACATCACCAATATCAACAGCAATTTAACCCAAGTTAATTGGAGTCGGTGGTAAATGAACTCAATGATAGATTGAAAATAAGACAAAGAAAGAGAAAAGGAGAGGGGAAGAAAAAGTGGAAATAAGACAAAAGAGAGGAAAAATAAACTAAAATAACATGGGGGTGAAAGGAGGAGGGGAGAAATGAAGAGGAAAAGAACTAAAAAACAAGAGAACGATTGGAACTTAGAAATACTAATGGGTTTAACCCTCCACCAAACTTATAGTTTTTCTCCACTCCGTCTTAAGACATACCGTCCGCCAATCTATATCCCACTCTATTAGGTATACAAATATTATGCAGTCAGGACAAATGAATATTCCATAAAAAAAAACTGTTGCTGAACAAAGAGTGCAGAATAAAAAGGATCTTCTGTTTCTTTTTTTGGGTGAAACAGAGTAAAGATGGATGAATTCAATATATGCTTCACTTTCAGTTATTTAAAAATAAATTTAAAAGAAACAAAGTAAAGATTAAGCACAAGCATTTACCTTCGAGTCATTTTCATCAAAGATTTCACCAACAATTTCCTCAACAACATCTTCTAGTGTTACAATCTGTTAGATGGCAAAATCAATAAGACATCTAGATTTGATAAACTGAAAGTTGTTGAAACTTATAAGCAGATTACATGGAATGGATTTCAGAAGACTTGGGAGAGTCTAGTTACAATCTAATAAACTGTTCAAAGACGTAAAACTCTCTTGATTCAGCTATCAATAAAAGCGGTTTATGTCTACACCCATTCTTGAACCAGTCATTGCTAAATGCAACAGGTGTGTGGAAGGGTGAACCATAAAATCATTTAAAAAATGAACTCAAAGGATCGAAGAAACACTGCCATTAGACATTCAAACTTAATTTTAACAAGAACTAGGAAAGATAAAGACAAGCGGATGATGAGAATAGTGGATAAACAAGAACATTTAGTAAATCAGAATAGCCTGCCTCGTAACCAGAAAGACTTTAGGTTTTATTACAATGATTTTGGATCTGTAATGTTAGAGAAAAAATAATTTAAATTATATTAGAGAACAAGACACAGCGTATAGTACAACATATTTACAAGAGTACAGCTGTAGCACACTTAGACATACTAATATTTCTACAGGATTGTTTATGAATATTCTTGCAATTGTTCACGATGACCGGAATGATCTGGATGTTGATTCTGTTAGCTTTTATTTCAAATTAGCATTAAGAAGAGGTAGATAAATAATTGGAAAAGATTTTGAAAGAAACTAAACAATAGGGATAGCATGTTCAAATTGATATCTTTCATATACTTCTTTTGGGGTCAATGGTTGTAATTAGCAGTGTATATATCACCAGTGAATCATAAATTTACAGATTTATATTCATATTTATGTCAGACAAAAAGATCGAAGTTGGTTGTTTTCTGGATTGGTGTGCACATACCCCCACAGTTCCACCATACTCGTTAAGAACAACTGCCATGTGAACCTTCCTGATTCTGAACTCTCTAAGAAGATTCCAAACAGACATTGAATCTGCAAAGCAGGGATTTATTAACATTCTGCACCAAGTTAAACAGATATAGATGTATTCCTATCCAGACAGTTCAACCAGTTTAACAATTCAGTTTCAATATGAGGAGAAAATCAGGGATTGTGATCATTAAGTTTAGTCAAGACATAGTAAGTCTGCTGCTTCTTAATTCTTTGTACATTAATGAATAATTCATCATAAAATACTAGCACATGACAGAATGCCCAATTGTTGAACATGCCCCTGCTACCCTTGCAATTGGTGAGTCCGTATTATAAGTTTATAACAGGGCATTAAAGATATTGTGAAATTTATCAATGGAAAATAAGATATCTTGATGAAACAAAGATAGCATATTAGCATGTTTAAATTTTAAAATAGATGCTTATGTGGCCAGAATGACAATTCAGAGCCTCCAGCAGAATCTATGCTGAAAATGCACTGAAATATATGGAGTAACACAATCAACACAGCAGAGATGACAATGCAATGAGAGAATAAGAAACTTGCTTTAATGCACCATCAATTTAGATTAACAAAATGCTAAATGTAAAAAAAGTCTGACAATGGATCTAATAGAGTTTTGCTTCTTTTTTGTTGTTCCTCACCTGGCATAGCTGGCCCAATTATAGTCATCAGGTAAAATAAATAATGTTTTATATGTACTGTGGCTACATTGCATGAATATGGGTGAACATAGGTAATATCAAGATGAATGATGAAAAAAAGTTACCAGGTACAAAATAAGCAGGCTTGTGAGCCATATCTCCAACTGTAGTACTTTCTAGCAACTCACCCTTCAAAATCAAACATATTATAATTCTGCACACTATAAGATTGGGGGATATGATTAATAAGTAAAGCACTTGTAACTCAATAAACATGATGAGTAAAATCTCCCAACCTTTTGAACATAATCCAGCAGATCCATTGCATATGCTATACCCATTATATTATCAACACGTTGCTCAAAAACAGGTACCCTAGGAGCCGTGTCATGATCCAATTAGCACATTGGAAAAGTAAAATCACTGTAAATTTGCAACCTGAAATCTTCAAAATACCTTGAGTACTGATGTGTGACCCACAAGTGATGAAAGTCTACCAGGCTTGAACTTGCATCAATTGCAACAACATCAACAAGAGGTGTCATAACCTCTCTGACATGTGTGTCTTTTATCTCTAACACATTTTCAATCATATCCTGTAAAATTATATATATATTTGAGATGCTTAAATTTTAAAAGACAAATAAAAATGGATTAAAATATCTATAACAATCAATGAAGATAAGGCTTTTGCAAGTGTTGTAAAGAAGCATGACAATAACGTAACATATATCATTATTAGAAAATATGATGGGGGCTCATTTCCATATGGAAAATTGAAATTTTATTTATGCTTTATGAAATTTTATTTTCTATAAATGAGAGAAAAGGCTACACATTTTGTGTGGTGATGAGTTTGATGAGGATGTAAATCATAGAAATAAAGCAGGGTGGATTAAACGGCGGAGTGCATCGGGATTCTTGTGTGATCGCAAAATTCCCCTTAAGCTAAAAGAAATATTCTATAGAACAACTGTAAGACCGGCAATGCTATATGGAGCAGAATGCTGGCCAGCACAGAGGTAACATGAGCATAAAATAGGGGTAGTAGAAATGAAGATGTTAAGGTGGATATGTGGATATACGAAGATGGATAAGATAAGAAATGAGGATATTCAATTAAAGGTATTAGGGGTACCGGTATGTGAAAAGATGAGGGAGCACAGATTGAGGTGTTCTGGGCACGTTATGAGACAGCCACTGGATGCTCCCGTAAGAAAAAGAATTTGTTACCAAGAGCTCGACACAAAGAGAGGTAGAGGTCGACCGAAACTTACATGGGGAAAGGTAGTGAAACAAGAAGATATAGATTGACAGACGGTATGTCTTAGGACGGAGTGGAGAAAAACTATAAGCTTGATGGAAGGTTAAACTCATTAGTAGTTCTATGTTCCAGTCGTTCCCTTGTTTTAGTTCTTTTTCTCTTTTTTTCTCCCTTCTTCCTTTCACCCTTCTTTTATTTTAGCTTATTTTTTCTCTCTTTTATCTTATTTTCGATTTATCATTAGGTTCATCTACCACCGACCCCAATTAACTTGGGTTAAAGGTGCTGTTGATGTTGATGATGTTTATGAAATTTTATTTTCTATAAATGAGAGAAAAGGCTAAACATTTTGAAGACAAATATATCATGATATTATTAGAATATTAAACCCAATATTCATTACCTGTTCTTCCTCCTCTATTGCCCCACTTAATTCTGCACCTCTTAGCATCAATTTTAGCTCATCTTCAGTTACATATGGCTCACTGGTAAAGCAAGCAATGACTTTAGTGTTGAATTTCAAAAAAATCAACAAGAATATGTCCCACAATCATTGCTTTAACAAATGGATGCCACTTTCCACATGATTTACATAATAAGTTGACAAACCACAGTTGCTCTTTCAAACCAGGGTTCAAAAATACATAAAAGGAAAAAAAAAACAGTTACTGCCTTGTGCCACATCATTCAACCAAATTAGAAACCCAAAAACAGAAAAACTGTTAACCATCTACCACATATAAACCCCTCATAATTAATAAAATAATTTTAATTTCCCCATTTGTTCTCTTTGTCATAACATTTAGGAAAAACTCAACCTTAGGAAATGGACAGTTATCATGGAGCATGGGTGATAACTAAAGAGCGCCATCCTTAAGATGAAGGAACTAAGATTTAGTAAGCATCAGATTAAAATTAGATTTCACAAAAGATCCATAAAGAAGCAAAAGAAATAGATATAATATGATAAAAGAAGATTAATCTCTGGCTATCTTTTCAGCAGACCTTCTTCCTTTCAGACCAAGCAATTTCAGCATCCCCATTGAAAGATAAGTAACAATCCTTCCTACAGGATACAACACCAGGGAAAGCCATGCCACTGGCCTGACCTAGAGGCATTAGGACCAATATCAATATCAATATTTGTTACAAAAGAAGTTGAGGCTGAAATATCATGTAAATATGAATGATGTGTGAAAAAATAAACAAAAATGATTAATCAGAGCAGCATCATTTCTGTTCCCAAATACTATAAAAGAACAGGCAAGAAATTTACAACTTACCACAACCCGAGCCACCTCTGTGGCGTTATGAACAGCTATGCTTTTTGGAGTAATTTCAGTGAGAAGCAAAATGGCAACCTTGTTTGATTACAAAGAGAAGAAAGAAATCAGATATATGAAAAAAAAAATTATATGAAAACATACAAACCTGCACACCATATGCACTGTTCTGTGATCAATTTGATGCAATCGATCTGATTGAAAAGATAATTTATAATTCTATTGTAAATCCTATGACAAAACAACGAAAAATATAACATAAAATTAGGCAGGTATATCCTACATCCTATAATGTTGTCTAAACTTCTGTCTATGGACAGCTTAAATGTATGAATTCAAATAATGTATCATATCATCCCCCCCTTTCTATCTTACTCAAAAGTTAGCCAAGGCACCTTTTTCACAAATTGGTGATAAAGCTAGCAAGCTTTACATGTCAAATTCTTGTTCCCACCACATCAGGAGTTTGCAAGTTTAATGGGCAGCATGTTGATATACTGAAAGATTCAATGTTCCAAATGAATAATAATCAAGTGGCCTAGTGCATCTGAATTTTTTATAATCAAATCGATGCATAAGCCCTTTAAGCATGTTTTGATGTCCTAGAAATAGTAGATTTTAAACATTTGAGCAAGAAAATCAAAACATACAGTCATCACTCCTGTTGCTGCACTAACACCGGCTTCACCAAACACAGCAGTTGCTGCTTCAGTGACGAGAGCAGTTGCCCCAATATTGACCACCCTGCATACAACAACATACTAGCATGAGAAACATTCTATACTGAGAAAAAAATGATATTTTTCAATGATAAGATCAATGCAAGGAGAATACGTTGTGCCAATAAGTATTGTTGTAAGGAACCGAGTAACATCACTTCGGAGTAGTCTGAAGACACCATTTTCAGACTCTTTTTCAGCCAACTCACGAACCTTACACATTGTCATAACAGATATTTATTAGAATTCAAGGTTCAAACTTTAATCAGCTAAACTAACCATAGTGAATAACAAATCTGATGTGAAAAATATGCAAGCATGTTAAAAGAAAAGGAAATATAGTAGACTAGTAGTTGATTCTATCAGCAACATTTAATTTCCTTACTAACATATACATGAGTTACGAAATCCCTAACTTTTAGTCATTCATAAATTCTGCAGTGAAACCAATATTTCAATCAAATTACGATGTTATATTAGATGTTAGACATTAGCACAAATACATGGATACAAAGCAATATATGTCAGATATTGTGCTATTATATCAAATCTTGAAAAACTTATATTCTCAATAACTTGAGAAATGAAGATTGCATAATTAACACAAGAAATCTTGGTGTTGCACTCAGGTAGATGGCAGATGAATTTCTGGTCAGTATGATCTCATGCAAGATCCAAACTTCATTTCTTAAAAAATGAGAAACTTTCAGAAATTGGATATCAAAACAAATTTCATTGTCAAATGTCAACAATGTTACCATCCAATCAAGTTTGGCAACAATCCTTTGGTCAACTTGCCATATAATTATTTAATAGGTCTATACTGAATAATGCCATAACGGGGGACCAAAAAAGAGTTTTTGTTTCCTAGGCATAGCTCCTACTTTCATATAAAATAAATAGTATCATTCAGAAAAAGGATGATAAAATAACAAGATATATACCTTCCAAGGCCAAAGAGTAGTGATTGAAGTCTCTGCCATTGAGAAAAAAGCTGAAAGGCCCAAAAGCACTGCCAGCACCAAACCTTGCTCCTTAAATATACGAAGAACTTGCAATACTTTAGGCCATGTATTCCTAAGCAAAAGAATGCTCTGTCCAAAGACACCATATCCTGCATTCACAACCCCTTCAACTGCGAAAACTCGTGAACATCCAAACACCAATACCCCACAAACAGTTGCAGCAAGGATGATTCCCCTCTTTAACAATTCCTGTATACAGTTCAAATTGGCGTTGGAAACGACATTTCTATCGCTCAAACAATCACTGCTACCACCTAAACACCTCAGCCGAGTTCTATCTTGTAACTTGGCATCTGCTCCAAAACTTGAAGCCTGAAGCCTTGTAAAAGTGGATGGAGCAACACAATTGGGCACAAAGGGAAATGGGTATCTAGTGTTTCCACCCAAAACTTTGATTGGTAAGCTCTTTCGCCGATTCTCATGCGCGGGGTAAAACAATCTGGAACTGGAGGAGAACATTTGGTGACTGAGAACCCAAGATTCGAGTGTCATCATCACTCATAACAGAGCAAAAACACCCACCAATTCAAAATCAAAATTTCGTGCAAAGACTGTAAATAAACTCAATTAAGCTGAGAAAGTAATTGTATTTTGCTTAGTAATCAAATCACACAGTGGCAAAATAATTGGTTGTGTTATGCAACACAAGGGGAACGGCAAAAAAAGAAAGAAAAAACGTATATGCGCCAAATAAATTATATTTTGGGGTGTTTTGGAATTAAAAATTGCAAACGTGAAACGGAGAATTGGAGTAAAATTAGGGTTTGGAAGGGAATTGTGGAAACTGGAAAAGGTGGCGCTTGCATTGGTAGCCCTTGCTAGTTGCTACTTGGCAGCTCCCAAGTTTGGCGCAACAAGTGGGTTGTATTTTATTTTCAACTATTTCAGTTTTTTTTTTCTTCTTAAATATGTTTTATGTTGATGACCAATTAACGAATTGTTTTAGTTTAGTTGATTTACAAGGAAATCTGACTTAGTTTATCGGTTAAATAAGGTGCTTAAAATTATTTGATATCATTTAATTCTTACTTTTTAATTAATTGAACAAAATTTATAAATTATTATAAACATATGATGTTATATTTGATTTTCATAAATAAAAATAATTAAAAAAAATTATTTTTATCCTTAATAAGTTTCAATTTATGTTGAATATTTAATTAAAAAAATATTTTTTATTTTAGTTGTTTTAATATATCTATTTTTTATTTTTATCTCTAAAATATATAAATTATTTATTATTAATCTCTATCAAATATTTTTAAAAAATTATTAATACAATCATTCGTTAATGTTCCTCCTTCACTTTTTATTAACTATTGTTTGTTGAAGGCGAAATAGGATGCAGGGAATTAAAGAGAAAATGGAAGTAAAATGTAATTTATTAACTGTTTGTTTATCTTTTTTTTTTCTTTTAGAAGGTGTTTCTTTATCATTAAATAAAAGGGGAGTAAAGAATTTTTTGTGATCTTACGTGGAAGTTGCTTCCATCCCTCTTAGAGATAAAATTGGTTCATATGTAAAGCATGAAATCTTTTTTTTCCCTCTCTTTTAAATAAATAAATTTTTAAAAAAAATATTTTTAAATATTTTTATAGTTAGATGTGCTTCTAATATTAAGATCTCTGGCATGAGCGGACTGCGGGTTATATACAGTCTACCTTTCTGGTCAAATGTTCAGGTCTACTCATTTCCTTCTTATTTTTATTCATCTAAACAGTATTTTTTTTTATATCTTATTTCTCTTATATTTTTATTCTTCTTATTTCTTTCTTCTCCATTTGCCTCCCAATCCAAATCCTTCCAAAAGAAAAAATGCTTAATCCAAACAAATAATAAGGTAATAAAATGAGTCAATCAATCAACTTAATACAAATTAGTTTGATGAATGCAGGATTTATGCTTTAAACCTTGATTGCGAATTTTTTTTTTTAACTGAACTCAATCATGCCTCGATCTAAGCTTAGCATATAAAAGTTCTATAAATTAAACTTTCACCAAGTTTGAACTTCATTTTAGATGCCTAAATTGAATCTAATTTTTTTTGGCTCAAGCTATTATAGCCTACAACATGTGTCAATTATTACATGTAAATAATAATTTTTTCTTTCTAAATGCTCACTTAATTTTGAGACATGTTATGATTTTTAAATTTAATTCATTTAAACTTTTTAGTAAAAAAGGGAAAAGTAAATAGTAATTTTATATATTGATATTTCATAGAGTTTAATAGTGCAAAATAATTTTACATTATTATTCAATCACAAATTACTATTTAAATTACTTTAAGATAATTATTTTAAAAGTCATCAAATTTTTTATATATAATGAGTTATGATTAGATGATTATATAAATTTTTTAACATATCAGTGCATAATCATTTTTTTCTATTTCATATTAATATTTGATAACCTAAACAAAATAAATAATAATAGACAATAAAGTATTGAAAAAAATTCTATATATTGTTATAAAGAAATATAAGTTTTCTAGAAACATAAAATTCAATGTGTAGATAGTATTCTATATTTATATTTCACTCTATGTAAACTATTTTTTTTAATAGTATTTCATTTTTTAATATTTGATTTTTATCTGATTTGAGTTAGTTTTCTTACAAAATAACTAATTCTTCCAATATAAACATGAAAAAAGAGAACAAGCCATTGAGGCTTTGCTGCTTTTTTTTTTTTACATAAAGATACTTATTTCATTTCATTCAAAATAGAATAGAAGATACAATTTGAAATATGATAAAATGTACGAGAGCTAACATAAGACATTGAAGCTCTTGCTAGTTTATGAGCAACAATGTTGACTTTCCTTTTTACAAAACTCACTATTAATTGAGTTTGAATAATCTTGTAACATGAGTCTACACCGAGAAAGGATTAATTCGAAATATGTCTTGGCTGTTACACGTTGCTGCAGCTCATCCACAACTGGTTTGCAAATTGCAATCCAATTCGATGATCATATATATTATGATAGCACAGATCTTGAATTCATTTAAGTCCCTGGAGAAGACCCCATGCCTCAGCCTCTTTTGAATTCGAAGTGTCTGCCTGATATTGTCGGCGTATGCACAGCCTAATTCCAAAGCAGCACTGAGAATTAAAAATGACCATGATGTTGAAACCTGTGCCAGAGGGTGATCACTTCGTTGAGGATGCACATTCCTACACGATTCCGTTCTTCATAATGCTGAAGCACGGAACATATAGAGATCTGCAATGGAATCTCTGATGATTCCCACAGTTTCTGGTTTCTCCTTTTCCAAATACACCATAAAATCATAGACATTATTATTTTATGCTCAGGTTCAAGGGAATTAATGAGAAGATGAAAGACCAAGTATTTTTTTTTAAGCAAAAGGGGGAATGGAGAGGGACAAAGGAAAAATATAAGTTGACATCTTAATTATGTTGACACCCTAACCCCTACCTCACCAAAAAACTCCCTCCAAGTATCTTAATGAATTGAGATATACAAAACAATTTTGGAGGGTCAAATCATACCCAAACGAGTTGGACTAAGAAAATCTATAGAAAGGAAGCCATATCTGCACCTGAGGAGTTCTTGAACAACAAAAAATGTAGGGGAATCCCACCAAATATACCCAGAAGACTGAGCACCAAAAGAAACAAGTTTGTCAATATAAACATTATCTTCTCTGTAAATATGTGAGATTCTAAAATTAATATTGTTAAAAATCAGATATGCATAAATTGAAATAATAATTTCACATTCATTCATTCGTTCATCTACCACCTCTTAAATGGTGTATATTTATACAAGTAATGTTAACAACCTGAGCACAATATTAAGAAACAATAATTCAAACTTCTTCTTATTTAGACTATTTTAACAACTTTCTATCTAAGAGAAACAATAATTTAAATTCAAATTTTATCTTCAACTCTCCCCCTCAAGTTGGTGCATGAATATCGGTCATGCCCAACTTGCAAATTATTTTTTCAAATACTCTTCTAGAAACGACTTTGGTCAGTAATAAGTTTAGGAGATGCTTCATGATAGTCTACAGCAGGTGCTTCGGTTATGTGAGGTAGAAAGAGAATTGAGATACGGGAAGAGATTCATAAAAATCACATGTTCAAGTCAATAGTTGATAATTGTTATGCATACGTAAATGTTACATGTAAATCACATAACAATTATCTTTTTTTCCCTCTTTTAACGTTTCTTTTGTGAGTAAAATATAAGAATTTAGCTTATTCTGAGCTTTTATCCAATAGATGCTAAAATAGTTGACTTATAGTGTGTTGGTTGTATTTTTTTTATAGAAAATGATATAGCAGAGACATGGAAGATGAATTGAAGATCTGGAGTGGCTCGCTCGGCGCGCAAATGCAAGCTCAGCATGCACATGCATGCTCGCTCAGCGTGCAAATGCAGACTCAACGCACACATTCAGGCTCGCTCAGCGCGAAAAGTGCTGGCTCAGGGTGCACATGTATGCAAGCTCAGCGCGAAAAGTGTCGGCTCAATGCGCACTCAATTCTAAAAAACATGAAGTGTGTGTTTTGAAGTACAAAAAGGGGAAAACACTCACCCACAATGAGAGACAGCCAAGGAGAGAAAGGGGCCAAGCTAGGGCACTAAAAAGAGTGAGAAACCCACTCACTTGGGGTCTCATTCCTCTATCTTCAATTCCTCCATTTTCTTCCATTCCTCTTGCTTCCTTTTTGTATTTGTAAGCCTCTCATGACAATGGGAGGCTAAACCATCCATTGTTGGGAGCTCAACAACCAAACACTCTTGATGTAATGATTCTCACTATCTATTTAATGTTATCTTTGTATTATTGTTGTTTTTCTGAGCTATATTTATGTTAGTGGTTTAATCTCCCATTTGCATGCTTTGTTATAGGTTTAATGCATTGGAAAATGGTTATTGCCTTAAAAGCTGAAAAACACATCTAAATAATATCATGTCTAGGGATAGAGTGGTTTTGTTTAGCCTAGTTTATCGTCTCTAATCTTAATGCAAACCGGTTAACGTAACTCTTAAGAGATTAGGTGAGAAGTTAAGTGGTTTGGGTGTAGCACTTGAGGAATCAAAGTTAGAATACATTAGTAGATGAAGGTGAGCGCATATAACGTTGAACAGAGAAAAATCTCTAATATTGCATCAAGGGTAGTTTCGGTGAGTTGAGCCCCAACATGTCACAAAAACCTCTGTCTCAACCGACAACTCAACCCCAAGTGTTTTTTTCTATCTCTTTATTGTGCTATGCTTAATTATCTTTATTTATGTTGAATTTTACATTTCTGCATTAGGATTAGAAACTATCAAATTTAAATCATTGTTTGCTTAAAATTAGAAATATATTAACTTTGAAGTACAAGCAAAGTCCTTGTGGAATTCGACACTCAAACTTACTGTTTATTTATTACTTGGACAATCGATGCACTTGCTGAACTGTTAACAGTCAACAATAGGCTTAGAAGGTACTTCAGGATAGTCTACATCAGGTGCTTCGGTTATGTGAGGTAGAAAGAAAACCATAGTCTTAGCAAAAAAAGCATTTGAGACACCAACATAATAGGCGAAGGCCCCAACAAAATAAAGATCGCTATTTATGAAAATACCGTTGCTGCCAGCCATACCTGGGCATCCTCTCACTGCCCCGTTCGTATTACACTTAATCCAAAGTGTAATCGGTTGCCTCCACAGAGCCTATTTAATGGACACTCTTTCTGAGGGTGTGAATTGATACCAAAATCTGACATTGAATTTGTCATAGTACCAGAAGAAAAGTGGTCAAAAAGATGGACACTAGAAGAAATAGCAAAAGTAACAAACCTGAAGTTAATCTTGTAATTATCAAATTTGATCTAGTTTCTTATTGTCCAAATGTTGAAGATAGCAAAGGTGGTGGCAGCAAGCAGCACATTCAAAGCTTGAGTAGATTTTATCCTATCATAGATTGAGATCAAGCTTGTGAGAAAAGTTAAATCGAGATGGTGGTTGATCTTGGATTCTACCTGTAACACCCCATATGCATCCAGTTGTTAACATTCAAATCCGATTATAAAGCTCAGCAAATAAATTAACAACAGTTAATTTGGAAGCAACAAAAGAATGACATCACCTCACGTCAATATTATATACAATAATATCTGTACATTATGCATGGCAATACACGTGAAATAAACACCCCTCAGGGCCGAGTTACATAACAAGGGGTCGGGTTACAAAATACACACACATATATCTATAAACACAACTGGCACGCCCCAAAAAATAGCTAAGTTCCACGCGGAACCTATCCCGGCTTGGCCTCTGGTCCGAAATCCCTCGGATTGCCTTGCTACCCGTGCCTTTTGCCCCGGGATCCATCTTCATCCCTGTGCTCTTCACCTGCAACACATGTAATCCCCATCCAGGGTGAGATAATAATCTCAGTAAACTCCGGGTTCTGGAAGGCCTCTCCTTCCCCGGGTTCACTTCCATGATACAAGTATTAAAACAGGCATTACATACACTAGCCATCCTGGCTTTCATCAATATAACACATGTATACAATCACACGGATCATATGAGAGAAGATCATCCAACTTAATGGGCACATGCTCTCGTACATCCCTTGCCTGAGGAAAACCATCCAACTTAATGGGCACATTCCCCTAGGACTTATGGTAGACACCCTGGAGGAAGACCATCCAACTTAATGGGCACATTCCCTCCGGGTTCTACGTGAACGTATATGGCTTTTCCAAGAGAGGTCCATCCAACTTAATGGGCATTCTCTCTTAGGGTTTTCATATATACTAATTGACCACTTAGAGTTGTTCCACATCACTTTGCCTCTAAGGGAAGTCCATATTTTGTCCATTCTACTGGCCTGAGAATCCTCACACAATCACAACAGATTATCAGAGTGCAAATCATATACATGTTCTCAAACAAAGTCGTAACACACAATTTCAATACATGCATCAGGACATACAATAATCATCACTCCCTCGAAGTATGGTGGAACGCCGTCAGGGGGATGACTTCCAAGAATAGAGAGCTTACCTGTTCTAAGCTCTGCACTGGTTCTCTCGGCCTCGCGGTTCCGAACACCACTATCCTCAGCGTCACACCCTGCATACATGCATGCAAGAGATTAATAGCGGTTCTCAACCGTTGCATGTAGAGGAACTCTATGCGTGCCCAGATTACAAGAACCAGTCACCCACCGGTGACATGCAGAACCCCCAAAAAGGCCTAACATAACCTAACCCCAAAATCCCTAACCATTAGATATTAAGGTTTTTACCTGTGTTTCTTACTCCTAAGGTGTTAACAGAACTGGCAAATAGCTTTTCCCAAGCTTGCACGTCCTAAGATCGCCTTCTCTTCTCTCGACTCAAAGCTTTCTTCCGTTCGTTAATGGAGGAAGCGGAAGGAGGAAGAGAGAGTGTTTAGGTGAAGGGTCAATACAAAAATGAGTTAAGTGGGGAAACGACCCACACTCACGTTGCTTATATCCCCACTGAGTCAACGCACGTCGCATATGTCACTGAAATCCACACGTGTCACTTAAGGCAAGCTTTGTGAAAGCACCCACTACCGGGTTCATGAGTTAAAAACATATCTTAATTTTTATGTAAGAATGTCGGGATCTCCATATTCTTACTATACTGCCGGGTTGGGTTAATTAATAAAATATGCGCTGCCCTGACAGCCTTGTCCGGGTTCCCACTTTGTGTAACTCGGCATTATTAATCTGGATACCCTCGTGTACGTGCACGGTATCGAGTGAGTCCAGAGCGTCTTTAATTGATTGCATAATGTTGGAATCCATCCAAGGCACTTTATAAACCCCGAGGTCCGTCCTTGTCCGGCCTCGTCCGAGTTCCTGCCTTGGCACCCAATAATTCGTGTTTTCGCCCTCTTTCGGCCTTATCCAACCTAACCCGAGCTTCAACCTTGGCGCTTCCCAAGTCCAAGGTTTCGCCCTCGTCCGAGATCATCCGAGATTACTTACCCGATAACACGAAGGAATAGAATACATGAGCTCATCCGAAGTCGCTACTCGGTGGCTCGAAGGAAAGAAAGATACAAGCCCATCCGGGATCTTTACCCGGTCACTCTTTCCTTCCTTGTCCGGGTTCTTTTCTTTACAGTGTTTATTCCCATAACACATAAGTGATATCCCAGTAACACTTCGAACCCGGTCTTCTTGTAATTGCTAACATACTTAGCATGATCCCGACTTTGCAAGGTTTCTATCTACACCCCTCACTTATCCAAGTTCTAATTTGCACTCCCCCCTTGTATGACACATCGGTCATACGAACCCGTATTATACCACAGGGTCATAATTATCATCATTACTATGTAATTACTACATTACAATGTTGAAGTGCCACGTGGACACCTGAAACCTTACACTACCCAATGCCAAACTCCGCGCGCAAAAGAGCAATTCAGAAACAAGTGTTCTGTTAGTTTCAAAACATTATCCATAGTTATGACAAATGGAGACCACCACAAACCCTCTTTTTAGAAAATTATCATCCGTGCAGAGCTTGTTGTGAAGAGCTCGCCAAAGCACACCTATTTTAGAAGGCAGAATAGCAGCATTCCAAATTGTCTTAGCCCAACCAATATTATTCTGCTTTGGGTAGAGAAAAAGATAAGAATCTTTAAGACCCATTTCCTTAGAGTGAGACTTGTTCCAAATGAGGCGATCTATCTCACAAACAAGTAGGAATGACAACTTGAAAAAGAAGGTAAAAAACATTTAGAAAGTTTGTTGTAAGGTAGGAAGGAAAATTCCATTTACCATCCAACCAAAAACACTAACAGAGGCTTTAAGGATGGAGCGCTTTGTCATAGGGATGTTCATCGAATCTGCAACAGCAGATCCCATGCAGCTGTCTCACCAAAAATTTAGAGATCCAGTTCCAAGAAGCCAAGTAGCATTGTCCATGACAATCCCAATGAATGTTTTAATTCCAATCCAAGGGGTAGAAGAAACATACCCTCTGACTACCTTCTTGTTCTTAATAACTCTGCCTCGAAGTAAATTAGCCCACTATAATTTGGAAGAGAAGATATCTTAACTCAATTTCAACATTGTAGCTCTATTAATTGCCATGACAGACCTTAGCCCTAAGCCTCTTTCGTCAAATGGCATGCAAATAGATTGCCATGAAAAAATTACATTCTTTTTCAAATCAACATCCCCACTCCAAATAAAGTTTCTAATCCATCTATCTATATCTTTGAGGAGAATGTTTGGCCATTTGTACACATGGAATGTATGAGTCAACATACTATGGATAACAGATTTAACAAGCAAGACCCTACCCATGAACGAGAGGAGCTTACCTTTCCAGGAAGCTGGCTTCAATTTCAATTTATCCGCTATAGGTTGAAGAAAAGCTTTATTGGGCTTGCCTTGGAATAAAGGAATCCCTAGGTATAGAAAATGAAGAGTACCTAGTGAGAAGCCAAGCATATCAGAGATATCAAAATTGCGTTTGGGAGTGAGGCAGCCAAAATAAAACTTAGATTTTGCTTTGTTAATCTACTGTTATGATGCTTCAGCATATTTATCCAGAGCATCATGATGTTTCCGATGTTTCTTCTAGTACCTCGGCAGAAGATAATAATATCATCAGTGTACAACACATGAGAGAGGGTGCTGAAATGCCTTGGGTTGGCCATATGAGAGAGAAGTCCTTTGGAAACTAAGTTGGAGATGTCCCTACTGAGAACCTCCTCAACAATGCAAAATCCACTAAATTACCATTTACGAAAATAGAAAGCTTAAATGAGAAGAGGATAGTTATAATTTAATAGCATAAAGTTTGATGAAAATCGAATGCATTGAGAACTTTTAGCAAAACATCCCAATGAAGAGTGCCGAATGCTTTCTTCATGTCCAGTTTGATTGCTAAATTCCCACCGTTAGCCCTCTTTTTGAGTAAGTTGATAGCTTCTGAATACACTCGCACCCCTTGTGTTTTGCTTAAATTTCACTTGATACCCCTCCATTTTTTCACATTACTTTTACCCCCTCTGTTGACGTCTTTAACTAACGTCAATTGAAATATGTGAATAGACGAAATTTCCCTTACATTTTAATTGTCAAACCCAAATTATCCCCTCCCAATTAGTTCCAGAAATTATGGTTCACGGTTCCTCTTCATCATTCGCGAGTGCTGTTCATCTTCCTCTTGTTGGATAGTTCTTCTTCAGCATATAGGGGGTGCGAGTTCCTCTTCCTATTACGACGTTCACATTCCATTCCTCTTCACCATTTGCAAGTTCTTCATTGTTCCTCTTCCTATTCATGAGTTCTTCACTGTTTCTCTTCCAGTTCGCAACGTTCACAAGCATCTCTGTTTGTCTTCCTCTTCGACATTCACCAACGCTCTGTTTCTCTTCCTGTTCCACGATTTCTGTTCACACTAGGGTTCTGCTTGTAAGTGATCACTGGACCTTATATATATGGTACTTTTTAAGATTATTTGTTTAATTTTGATTGTTTATTGTTGCTTATTTCTAAATGGGGTTTCAATGTGGAACAATTTCAGGACCACTTATGATTTTTAAAAGCATTTGTTTATTATTTTTTATTAAAATGGTGTTGATGTTTGGGATCACAAGAAACACAATGGATGAAATGGTTGTTTATTATTGTTGATTAAAATAGTGTTGATGTTTGGGATCACAGGAACACAATGGATGAACTAGAATACATGGGTCTTGAACCAGTCAACGTGGATATTTTGGTCCACTTTACGGACCAAGGGGTGAACCAAGTATGATATGCAATGTTGATCCTGATAAGTTTGGAATATTTGACGCACATGACTATGTGAACAACATTGCTAATGACTAATACTTGCCACCATGTCACCTTTTTATTTTGTGGTTTTGTTCTAATGCTATTCCCCTTAAGACTAATCATGATGTGCTGAAAATGGTTCCTAAGAATCAAAATTCAGTTTATATTCATATGTATGTTAGTAGAACAAAGGATGAGTTTTGGAACCTACCTGTGATAAAAAATGTGAATAAACTTGTGAGTGAAAATGTGAATGAACCTATGAGTAAAAATGTGAATGAATGTATGAATGAAAAATTGAAGAAGAAGAAAATGAAGGGTATTAACACTGCATACCAACAAAAAGTTGGATTTATATCCAATTACAGAAAAAACAAAAAGAAACAAGAGTATTAAAATATTTTCAAGTTAAGAGGAAGAAGATGATGATATTTTAGACATAAAATTTCATTAAAAGTCATGTGATCAGTATGTGTCTAATTTCTGTTAAATTATTAAACGATGTTTAGGACAGAAGGTTCTGGGTGTAATGTGAGCTAAACAATTTAGGGATTTTTTGTAGGGTGCAAAAAAGGAGGGGTATCGGGTAAAATTTAAGCAAAACACAGGGAGTGCGAATGTAACTTACTCTTGTTTTTAATATGTAGATTTACTGATTCTCACTTTTATAGTAAAATTAAGGGTGATAGTCACGAAAACATTGCATTTGATAGGTGGTGGACATAGTAAATATAAGAAAATACAGTTAACCTTAACACATAAGATAAACATTAATTTAATTTAGAAAGCAAATAAAAATTGCAAAAGGGAAGAATATATTTAACATTTTTTATTCCAAAAGGATAGGAGAAACATATATGACATACATATCTTGAAGAATATTAAAGAAAGAAGAGAGTATATGCGATGAGAGAAAAAAAGTTTGATAACCAATAGAAAAAGAAAGAAAAGGGTCTAGCAAAATCTCAAAGGGTTGAATGAAATGGTTTGATAGATGTTTTACACTAAAAAGTTTGATGAAATCCATTGAAATTTTTCTTAAAAAACAATCAATCAAAATTTGTATATTTTTAAATACCAAATTTTTTTTTATAAATTATGAAAAAATCTTAATTGAATATCACCAAATTTTATTGTCTTCCTTGAAAAAATCTTAAATATCTTAATTAAATATCATAACACACTTATTTATACCATTTAAAAATTTAATTAAATTTTTAAAAAAATATAAAAGAAAAATCCTTTAAAATATTTCAAATCCTATATACTATCCAAGAATGTTTGAAAGAAGAATCCTCCATAACCATCCGGGCTCGGAGAACTATTCTTGTCCATACTGAAAATTGCATTCTTGATTTCCAGCCATTGAGGCTTTCCTATTAACAACTCAAAGCATCTGATCCCCACTCAAAATCCATATCCTATGACAACTGGTTTCCAACCAAATCCAAATCCCTCTTCTCTCCATGAAGGTGGAGAATGTCCTTCAGGGTCCTTGCTGCATTTCATTGACAATGGGTCTCCACATAACCCCAAGTTTCCCTCACAAGAATCATTCGAAAAAGAATCAAACTGTTTTCCTTGAGGTATTTCTCCCACAAGATGGTTATTGGAAAGATTCAGGACTACGAGAAAGTTTAGATTCACTAATTCTGTAGGAATCCTACCAGTGAGCATATTTGAAGAGAGATCCAATGATTCCAAGTTTGTCAAATTTCCCATGGATTGGGGAATAGGACCAATGAGTCTGTTATGGGAAAGGTGGAGCCCTTTAGGCATAAAGCTCTCCAATAACATTTGGAGTCTCTCCTTCAAATTTGTTTCCTGATAAATCAATGCTTACAAAGTTTGTTGGAATTTTGTTGAATGATATATTGATGCCTTTCGTTGTTACAATCACAAATGAAGCGTAACTATGATAAAATCCCAAAAATAAGAAACAAATAATCAAGTTATAAAGAGGACAAAACACAATAAGTTTTAACTTAAAAAAAAACTCCTAGGCTCAATAGGAGAAAACAATCACGACTCCAACTGGATCACT
This sequence comes from Glycine latifolia, assembly GCA_013407115.1. Lineage (NCBI taxonomy): Eukaryota > Viridiplantae > Streptophyta > Magnoliopsida > Fabales > Fabaceae > Glycine > Glycine latifolia. Next base: position 846,279 of record CM023942.1, read on the forward strand.
CAATCAAACTAAATAAATAATACTTCATTATTTAAAGAGTCAATATACAGTACAAGTGCAAAACCTATTCTACCCCTATACAAGTCAATCCCAAACCTAACTCTAGATTTGTATGACTTTTTCTCAAACCTTGTTCCTCAACAAAGTTTCCCACTCAATTGTTGATTTAACTCTTAACCAGACTTTTATCAAATATTTCAAAATTATCTTAAAGCTTCTAAGTCTAAGCAAAAGACACAATATAAACATGTGAGCAAATTCTCAAAGAATATCCATAACTCAGATTATCAATATAACTCAAAGGGAATTTGTGTTTTTCCTCATTATATTTTTAGAGCCCATGATACTCTATTTATATAGAGATATGGATAAACATGTTTTTTATTTTCTAATCTTTGTTTATGTTAGTTTTGATAAGCATAAACTAACAACAAAATTTTGTTCAGATTTTATTAGTTAAACTTATTTATGAAAACAAAAATAGACTTTATCTATAAAATTGATATGGTAGATTTTGTTTAATCAGAAAAAAATAGATTTTTCTAATCAACTTAAACTGATAAGACATTTATCAACAGAATGAACTTTATCAGCGGATATCATATCCATTTTATTTGTCTCTTATCCAATTTTATTTCAAGAGTTCAAGTGGCAATCTAAGTCAAGAAAATCAAAGAGAACTTACTCTTACAAACTTTCTAGATGACAGGTTTTGGTCTTCCTTTCTACCCATCAACAGTTGTTCCGTTTAAATCTTCTTTTGAGACTTGAGTACTCCTCTCATGCTTTATTGTTCCTTGTGGTTAGTCAAATTGGGTTGATCCTCTACTTTGACCAAATCCTTTAATATAATATTTGGCCCATTGTCAGCATCAAAACTTCGAGTCCAACAGTATGTTCCAATACTAAATTGCATTTACATGTATTTCTGTGAATTGATATCCACTTCATCTTTAACGACATTCTTCATTCATGGCTTCAAAATTCTGTATTGGGCCGCAAAAGTTGTTGGATGGGATATAAAAAACAACTAAACTGGGAAATCCATGGTTGGTCTTAAAACTGGCAATGAGACCGTGCAACTTATTGGCCTGCAAAACCAATACTTTCAAATTTGGTAGAGTTTCAAGCCAAAGGGGAAATGTATCCTCTATTTGATTGTTGCCAAGATTTAAAACCTCTGGTAGTGTGCAGTTGGACAAAGATTCTGGCGAAATACCTTCTAATTGGTTATCATTGATATTCAGAGTACTTAGCCTGTTGTTCTTTAAAAAGTACTTGGCAAAGTGCCGTCAAGTTTGTTCATTTGAAGATCCAAAACTTGAAGATGTGGTAAGTTCACAAGGCATCATGGAATAATGCTTGTTAACTTGTTGTGAGACAAGTTGAGAATCTTCATTGAACGTGCATTGCAAATTGAGGAAGAGATGCTACCAGTGAGTAAGTTGAAACTTAGATCAAGGATTTTGAGTTGGTAGTTCCTTGAGAATTGGTCCATTGGTGTTGTCAACATGTTATGAGATAGGATCAAAGCATACAAAGAATCCATTTTGTGCAACCAGCTGAGCACTGTTCCATTCAATTTGTTGTTGAACAGATCAAGGATGATCAAAATTGGGACTTTTCCTGATAATTTTGGAAATTCTGTTAAGTTCATAGAAGATAAGTTCAATTGCAGTAAGCGGGAGAAACTATAATTGGCACTTGATTCAAAGTTGAGTGATAATTGACTTAACTGCAAAAGATAAAGATTTCACTGATTTTGAAAGTTGGAGAAGAGTAAAAAATTGACAGGACTACTGGAGTTGTTTGATGATAAACATAAGTAAGTAAGGTTTACAAGACTGAAAATTGATTCTGGAATATTGCCCTATAGCTTGTTGTATAACAAAAATAGGGATTGTAAGGAATGTGACGAGATTGCAACTATATGCCTTGTGAACTGATTATTTGATAGATATAAATACATCAAGGATGGCAAAGAGAAACACCAAGAAGGAATAGTTAGGTTTGAAAACCTTGTTATTTTGTTGGGCAGAGGTCCCTCTAATTTGTTAAATGAAAGATCCAAGTAAATGAGATGCTCAAGATTTAAAAGTGCTAATGGGAGTTTACCTTAGATATTGTTACTGTTAAAAAACAGACACCCATAAATTAGAATAATAATTCCCTATTCATTCATGCATCCATTCATTCACTCATTCACTCTGTCGCAACGCATCTAGCCACGACGGGACGACGATTAAAAAAAGAAAGAAAAAGGAATCTTCCTAAAAAGGGAAAACTTAGGGGAGTCGCCACCAACGTTTATTTAAGGAAAACGTTGGAAAAACCCAAAAGATAAGGAATGGTCTACGATTTGAGATAAAAAGATTCGGGAGTCGTTTACGCACAGGGAAGGTGTTAACACCTCACGCGTCCGTCATGAAGACAAAAACCTTTAATCAGGTGTGTTAAAAATAAAGTGACTTTTTAATTATTTGTCTTCCCTTAAGAACATGACTTATGTTTGTTTATTTTTGTTTATTCAGAAGAAGAAATCAAATTCAAATTTTTATTTTTTAGAAAAGAGAAGATTTTATATTTTTATTTAGTTTTTTAGGTTGACAAGGGGTTTGTCGTTGCTCCTATGTATCCTCAAGTGTAATGAGAAAATCAGACTTATATAGTTCGTTCTTTGTAGAAAACAACTTGTATGTTGGGTTGATTTTATCTTTTTTTGAAAGATTTGTTTCAATTGCGTGAAAAAGAGTTGTTAAGGCGTTGGACCTTGAAACAATGTTTAATTTGAAGAAAAAGCGGGGAGAATCGCTTAAGGCATTGGACCTTGAAGCGACGTTGTATTTGAAGAAAAAAAGAGGAAAAAATCATTTAAGGCACTGGACCTTGAATCAATCTTGAGTAATACGTAATTTTTTGAGAAAAATGAGAATTGAGTGATCCTTTATTTGAGTATTTTTAGCTTTTTTAGAAAAGATTTTAGATTTGCAATAAACTCTATGAAATCAAGCAAGTCGGGGACCCAACATGACATTCACAAAATCTATCTACATGTTATTGAAATAACACCAAGCATGTCGAAGACCCAACATAAAGTGCATGAAACATAAGCGCGTACTAAAGATACTAATGCAAAAATAAATGAAAAATTGACATAACATTATGTAATCAAATAAATCAAATGGAAATAGAAAGAGATAGAATAGAAGTGGGGAGTACACTTAGTAATTAGGGGTGTATATATGAAGAAAGAAAGTGCAATTAGTAGTGTTTATTTAATTTCAAAATGGGCAGGCCCAACAGATAAGCGGTACATTTATGAATATAAGGGTGTAAATAGTAAATAAAAGTTTTTTTTTTTTGCAGGGTTAGGATTGGAACCGGATCAAAGCAACGTAGCCCAACCCGCATTTAGCAGTTGGGCACAACACCCATAGCTAAACAGCGTGAGGATGATGCAATGAGCCTTCGTGGAGGAGGCATGACCCCTTAGCGGCGCGAGATGAAAGAGGAACGCGAAGCTACAACGAAATAAAATCAAACAAAAGACCACAACAAACCTCAAGCTCTCTCTTCTGGATGAAATTGAACGACAGATCACAAAAAGGAATGAAGGAAAACGAAAAAAAAGAGTAAAAAAAATGAAACGAAAGAGAAGAAGAAAAGAAACAGTGGGAGAATGGGAAGGTACCTAGGAGACCCCTCTCCCTTCTCTGACGGCGATGACAAATGTCGTCCGTTCGTTTGTCTGTTTTTCTCTCTAGGATCTGTGCCTCTATGTAATTAGATTTTTTTTTCAATGTTCCTTCATTTGTTGGTGTTTATACTGCTGCTTCTGACCTAATGAGCTCTTGAATAGCCCATTTGGTCCCTTTTCCTTTTTTTTAAACTGTTCTTTTTTTTTCATTTTTTTTTCTTTTTTACTACTCTTTATTATTGTTTTTTTTGGGAAGACCCGGACAGAATTAGGGTATGCACTCATTCATATTTCACCTCTTAAATGAGATATGTTTATACAAATAATATTAACAACCTGAATACAATATTAGGAAATAATAATTCAAACTAGGAAACAATAATTCAAACTTATTATTGTCTAAACTATTTTAAAAACATGTTCTTATATAAGAGAAACAGTAATTCAAATTCAAATTATATCTTAAACAGTTACTACTCAAATACAATACTTCAAATCTATTTGACCACTGAAAGACATTTGGGATTTGACCACTAAGATGATTACCTTAGCGATACAGAAAAGTTAGAGGTGGAAGGACTAAGAGTCAGGATGGGATTGAACCGTTGAGTTGGTTAAATGAGAAATCCAGGAAAGTAAGATGTATAAGGTTAGAGAAAGAATGAGGTGTTGACCCTTAGAAATCATTAGAAGTCATTGTTAGTGAGATTGAGTGATGGGAGATGAGAAAGGCCAAAAATGGTTAGAATAAGTAGTATCGAATAGTGAAGGAGGCCTTGAAGTGAAGCAAGGCAAAACTGTCATGGGATGGCATAAGGAATGGGAGAATGAAAAATGAAACAGCAACAAATGCCAACACACAATAAACAACCACCCCATTCCCATGTGTGATTCCATTCTAACTAGTGTGCAACTGCAAAGTATTCACACAGATTTTACTATGAAGGAAAATATACATGAAAGGATAAGGAATGAAAGATGAATATTTATAGCCAAATTAACAAAAATTGAGATGCAGTTTTTGTGGCTAAACTAGTGTCGATACGCGGCGTTGTTCGGGTACTTTTTCCATTTTATAAATTAAAACATAAGTAAATCAATATATATATATATATATATATATATATGTGTGTTGTTTTTTACATGACAACTTTTTATCCAAGCTACATGATTACATATATTAAATTAAATGCATTATATTTTGTCAAATACATTCTTATATATACTATTTTTGATATTAGATAACCTTTGATTATCTTCATCTCGTATTAACATCTAGACCATTTTTTATTCTTGATACTGTAACATACAATTGTCCGTAAAAAATACTAATCTTAGTAAGTGCACATGATTGGGGATGCATTGTCAATTACCTTGAAAAAACTCATTATATTATGTGTCTCCCTCTTTGACATAACCCATTAAATTTCTTTAGCACGTGTTTTCTTATTGTGGACTGAATCTTGGATTCCTACATGAAATGATATTGATATTTCATGAAAATAGTTTAACAATCCGTTAATAAATCATTACGTACTACATACATGCATAACATCTTAACATTATGATACGATCTTATTTTAGAATTATTTCAATAATAACAAATGATTTCTTTATTTCTCCAATAGAATACATGTTCCAAAGATGAATGACTCGAACTTTTATTCTGCAAACGTCATGTGCATAAATCCCTCAAAATAACTGTTATATGTTTTTTTATTCCTTTAATAGTTGTATTTTTTTAAATTTACGTATCAACTAAACAAAAAATAAACATAGTAATCATGAACCGGTTTTCTTGAAACTAAAAATAATGGGCATATAACCTTCAATTTCTAAAAAAATGGTTAAAATAAAAATTGTACTTATGATGTTTGATAATAAATCATTTAACTTAACTTAAAATACATTTTATAAACTTTAAATAGAGAATATTTTCATTTTTTTGCCAAAGAATCATTTCAAATCAATGCATACATATTTATTAAATAAAACTATACTTTTAATAAAAACAAAAAATAATAAGTTTTTTCCATTAAATTTAACTTGAGACACATCTTATAAATTATAAATAGAGAGTTTTTTTTGTCAAAAAATCATCTCAAATCAACGTATGCATATTTAACTATATGTTTTTCATTTATACCTATAACAATCGTTCTTGTTTTTTAAACTTACATATCAATTAAATAAAAGTTAAAAATATTTACTAAATAGAACCATAATTTTAATAAAAATACATAAGTTTTTTTTAACTTTATTTTTTTAATTTATGCTTTTTGTAATTGTACTCTTCTTTTTAAATTTACGTAACAATTAAATATAAAAAATAAACATAATAATCAAGAACTGAAAATAGAAAATTTAGATTTTCTGTAAAACTAAAAATAATGTGTAGATAAACAAATAAGTCTTAAATTTCTAAATAAATGGTTGAAAATAAAATATATACTTATTAATTTTATTAGCAAATCATTTAATTTAACTTAAAATACATTTTGTAAACTATAAATAGAGAATACTTTTTTTTACCAAAGAATAATCTCAAACCAACACATTATACATATTTATTAAATAAAATCAAAGTTTTATTTAAAACATAAAATACATAAATTTTATAACTATATTTTTAATTTATGTCTGTAATAATTATATTTTTAAAAAAAATTTACTTAGAAATTAAATTAAAATTAAGCATAGTAATCATGAACTGAATAGAAAATATAAATTTCAATTGATAAGTACAATTTTAATTGTTAAATAGAACTACAATTTTAATAAAAACAAAAAATACATAATTTTTTAACTATATTTTTTCATTTATGTCCTTAATAATTGTACTTAAGAATAGTGAGTTCAACATCATTAGAATTAATGATTTGTTGATTTTTACTATATATTTTATATTTATGTAAGTAATAATTATACTTATTTTTGAATTTACTTATCAATTAATTTAAAAGTAAAATAGTAATCATGAACTGAACATAGAAAATATAAATTTTCTTTTGTATTAAAAATAATGGGTAGATTGACAGATAAATCTCCAATTTATTTATAATAGTTGTAAATAAAAATTATACTTATCATTTTTATGAAATATTTTTTTAATTTAAATTAAAATATTTTTTAAAACTATAAATATATATTTTCTCAAAGAATCATCTTAAATCAACACATACATATTTATTTAAGAAAACTACAATTTTAATTAAAAAATTGTATATAAGTTTTGGACTATCTTATTTTATGCTTTTAATAATTATACTTACAAAATATTGAATATTCGGTGCATTTGATCCACTAATGAATTAAATATTTTTATATAAAACAGAGATATTAAAATATGGAAATATAAATTGTAATAGTAGCAATAATAGGACAAAAAGTATTATCATGTATAGAACATTTCAAAAAGGGCATTACCGGAAAATCACAGCTATATGAACAGTGAATTAGCACCCCAAAGTCCCCTTAGAAGCAGCTCCAGCGGTAGGAGCTTATATGCGGTTCTTAATGATTTTTTTGGGTCCTCTAAGATGCGGTGTTTATATAAGATGTGGTGCTTGAATTTAAGGTTCTCAATTTGCCACATAAATCACCTCCAACGGAGAAAAAAAAAAAGAAACGGTTTCTTCAATTGCCACATCAAATAAGCAACTCCGAAGATACCAGCGCTGGAGATGGCCTTAGAATTGTTATGTTATAGATTAAACTTTGATTGCGATCCTAGCATCAGGACTTTAAGAGCCGACTCCTCACGCAATGTCACAAACATTATTCATTTTTCAACCCTACAATAATGACATTGATCAGGTTGACCCCATTATTAAATTGACCTGGAACTCAATTTCTTAGATTATTTATTTATTTATTTATTTAATATCTTTGTTTTTCTCTCTCTTTGAACATGCCAACTAGAACTAAAATGGCATGATTGAGCCCATTTTGTAAACCTTGAGTGGATGATCTATTACTAACGAGAAGTTTTACTAGTAGCAGTAGTTTAATGGAATTGAGTATTAAATAAGTTAACTTCAATAAGTAACAAATAAAACATACTATTCATATCATCATTTCAAATTACATATATGCATGTAAAAATATGTTTCCTAGATCGGTCATTCATGGAAAAATTGTTAGAATACAAATGTGAGGTAAAGTACCACATCGAATAGAAATAAAAAAGTTAAGCACCATATAAGTGAGGAGAAGATCCATAAACCTGAGCCTTAAGATTTTGGATTAAGATGTGATGTCTAATTATCGTCGGATACAAATGGAAAAGTTGAGTACCATATAAGTGAGAAGAATATCCATAATTAAGATTTTGGATTAAGGTGTGGTGTCTAATTCACTTATATAGTTACTCAAGTGTAAATCTCCTTGATTTCCCAACAGAAATTCCGTCTTCTACATGCTTTTTTCAATTTTCAAGAGAGTATGGATTGAATTGGTCATCAAAGTTTTAAGTGTATTTTTTTAAGTAACCATGTTACTGGTGACTTCACCCACTTATAATTTCTTCTTCGGCCTTCAAAAGAGAGGAAAGTTTGACGAGTCCTTTCTTTAGGTCTCAAATCGGCTTAATAACAAATAAATTGTGCCGTTGTTACTGAGGTTAGCAAATCAGAGACAACAAGAGAGGCACACAAAGAATGGTCCACTAGGAAGCTATGCATAATCAAGGTTCATATTAACTAGTTAAGTTTAGGTTCTCTTGAGATAAAATTTTCCATAAAGAGAAAAAAATTAAATAAAGTAAAATTAATTGAACTAAAAGGTGAAGTGAATAAATTGATTTTAATTTATGAAAAAAACTTAATTCATTTTACTTTCTTAAGTGTTTATAGAAAAGTTCATCCAAACAGGGGACATAGAAATATGTTAGTCAGGGAAACAAAAATTCACACTGACCCAGGATGATAAAACTAAAACCTTACTGATTGATAAGAATGAAATCTGCCTAGAATTTATTACAGTAGGTTTCATGTCAGTGATTAGCAGATTTTTCCAAATTGATGTTGGACTCAGTGCTGCAATAAGTTGAGAAAAAGAAAATGACCTACTTCTACAGACTACCAAAGTTTCTTTGGGATTCATATTTCATAATACTCACCAGGTCCTGAGCTGTGTCCAAAGATATCATAAATCACGGTAATGAAAAGTATCATAGTTTAATTAATTTGATTTTAGTAGATCATTTCCATTTTCCAACATATCTGTCTTCATATATCAGTTTTATTTTCTATAACAACTTTGATTGTGAACCACTTTTAACATATCTGTATATACGCCAAATCATCTCATTAAATTCGTCAAGGACCATTCAAATGGAATGAAATTTCTAACCCTTCTGCACTGCTAATTAGCAGTTGTTGCCGTCATTAAAACTCTTCCACATATAGATACAAGCATGACTAATTGGTTTCCTATTTTGCTTGAATATATATATATATATATATATATATATATATATATCTAAATTTACTTCCCATCATCTTAATAATTCAATGTGATGCATAGTAGGAAAATTGGCTAAAGAACTTAACAATGCCTATTTGTCTTCATATATCAGTTTTATATTCTATAGCAACTTTGATTGTGAACCACTTTGGACATATCTGTCTATACGAGAATTCATCCCATTAAATTTATCAAGAACCATTCAAATGGAAAAAGGTTCTAACCCTTCTGCACTGCTAATGAAGTCATTGCGTATCAAATTTCTACCCCATCCATTAAGCACACCGATACTGTCACTTTCATTGACTTGGAAATCATTGTAGGCAAAGATGGGACAAAGGTAAATGAATGCTTTGATTTTATTCATCTATGAGATTTAGAGTTTTTATATCCACAATTAATTGACAAGTATCATGTCAAAAAAACATATTTTTTCTACTCTTATCTAAACCCTATTAAGGTTGTTCCCAGCACCACTACTTTCTACTTTGTATCTTTATCTTATACAGGGAGTGTACCACATGATATAAGTTAACTTTTAATACCACTTAACAGTCAATATTAATTTTACTTAAGAATCTTAATTGATCATCTATTCCGCTATGCATGCAGATTCAGTATATCCTACCGTCAACTAGACCCCAAAAAATCCTTCGGCCTTGCCCATAAAATGAGATCTGGAAATACCTCCTAAATGTTGAGGTAATTATCTCAGGAGGCTTGTGTGAAGCATGTGATTATTTTGATTATCCCATCATTTATGAAAGATATTCTTTGCTAAACTAATTAATCATGGAAAAAAGTCGGCTACTCAGCTCATACAAAGAACTGTCAAAAGCAGCAGCATTTAGTTCACTTGAAAATTGAAATCATTGATTAGAAAATAAGTAAACAATTTTGTGTAACAAATTTTCAAATAATAAGAAACTAGAAAACTGAAGATTGGCGCCAATTCTGTTATTATTTTCACTAGGCTTCAGGTGAATATAAAGGTTTAACTTAATGACAAAAAAATTGCTATTAAGCAAGTGATTTTCAGTTAGAGTTAGTTAATTAGTTTGTTACGGTTAGTTACTTGTTAATGCTCAATAATTAGAATAAATAAGAGAACCATGCACATTTTCTTAGTTAATTTGTTAGGGTTGCAGTTTCACGCACTTCCCTATTACAAAAAGGCTAAACGAAAAAGAACAATAATAATAGACGTAAAGAGGGGCATACCATACATGTTATGGTAACAGTTCTCACAATGTGACACAAATTTATATGATTTCCTCTTTCCAAACTTTTAAGTTCGGGTTGACTTAGGACATTATCAGCCTTGGTAAAAATATCTCCTCCAATAGGCCGATTGTCTTTGGCCTACACATACCAGGAATGCATCAAAATCAACTTGATTTTCTATTTCACTTGGTATAAATCTTACCTCAATAATTTCATCCTTCACCCTTGCAAAGAGACTAGGGTATCTCAACCAAAAGCCCTATTTTATAAAATACATTTTTCTACAAAAACAAGAAAATCCATGTAATTCCCCAGATTTTCGTCATTGTCAAGAAACTTCTGTTTCTGCATGTTTCAATCAATGATCATCAGATTTCTCAAAACTGGAGTTGGACCTCATGGTATACTCAGCAACAAGTTGAGCAAAAGATGATGACTTATTCTCCAGCAGCCTTGTTGGGGTGTCATACTCCTCAATAAGTCCTTCAGCAATCTCTAACCAAATCAGACAACAAAACATAAAGGCACAAAGAATATCAAAGTTCTATGAAGAATGACAGCCTTTCCTAACCTTGACTGAGAAGCAGAACCATATCACTGTCTAGAACAGAAGTTATTCGATGTGCAATGGTAATGACGGTAGAGTCAGAGAAATGTTGCCTAAGAGTTTGCTGAATCAAATTATCTGTAGCTGTATCAACTGATGCAGTGGCTTCATCAAGCACCAAAACCTTGCTTTTCTTAAGCAGCACCCTGCCAAGGCAGACCAACTGCCTCTGACCCATACTCCAATTCTCACCATTCTCAGTAACTACAACATCAACTTCAACATTAGCAATAAGTTCAAGGTTAGATTTACTATACATTTGAGTTCAATAAGGACCAAAGACAAACCTTTGGAGTCGAGCTTTCCTTCTTTCTTTCTAACTTCATCTCCAAGTTGACACTTATCCAAGGCCTATTTAAAAGAATGTAAGTGAGAGAACGCAATACAAATCTGGTGAAACATTACACATATAATAATCTTTTGGACAAAACTTAGTGTCCACATATAAAACCAACCAACCTCCCAAATTTGTTCATCAGTGTATTCTTCCAGGGGATCCAGATTATTTCTCACTGTCCCTTCAAACATTGTTGGATCCTGAGGAATAATGCTTAGTCTAGACCTCAAATCATGAAGTCCAATTGAAGAGATGTTGATGCTGTCAATCATAACTTGGCCGCCAGAAGGCTCAACAATTCGGAAAAGTGTTTGAATAAGAGTGGATTTACCACTTCCTGTTCTCCCAACAATGCCAGTTTTTAGTCCTCCACGAAATTTGCATGTAAGACCACGCAGCACAAGTGGGAGATGTGGAGCATAACGAACCTTCATCATGGGCAAGACATCATTACAAACATAGCACAAACATCTTGTAAAAATTATGCTATGAAATATGTTAGCCTGATTTTTCTGTTTCAGAAGCTAATTTCTAACCATTAAGGAAAAGAAAACCTTGATATGAATTTCATAAACCAATTGACTGAAAAATGAAAGAAAACAAAAGCACAAAACCATAAACATATAATAGCTCAAATTACCTTCAAATCTTGTATATCAACCTCGCCATATGAAGGCCAAGAAGGATCTGGCCGATTATCATCTACAACAAGGGAAGGCTCACAAGGAACACAAGTATACTGAAGTATTCTTTCTACTGATATAATTTTGTTCTCCATATTGCAGAGATTCCATATCATCCAAGCTTGTATCATGTTCAAATTAAGTCCATATGTAACAGCTAAACCAGCTAGGCCTTCAAAATGACAAAAAATATATAAAAGGGAAACAATTATGCTCAATTCTATATTACATTAGCAGATTAAATTTTGATTTGTAACAGATAGGAATAAATCACCTGGATCTATGAATCCCTGTGGAATAGATATTAAGAATATTAAGGAAAAGGCAAATGTGATAGCAGACAACATATCCAAGCGGAAACACAACCATTCCATGGCACCAGCAATATTGAACTTTGGCCGAGAATAGCCATCAGTCAGTTTCATATTTGTTTCCTGAAATCTTGACTGCTGATCAAAGCTTCTAATAGTTGAAGTACCAGAAATTGTTTCAGCAAAGTGTTGAATGATTGGGGCTTTGCAGACTCCAACTAAGCGTGATAGTTCTCGGGCTGATGGAATATAATATTGCTGCAATATTATAAGCTTGTAAGATGTTATATATCATCATGTAATATTGTTTAATGGAGTCAATTTTTGCAAAATATGTTTGGTTCATAAGCTGTGCTGTTAAGGCCATTGACAGTCAAGGATGCAAGTAATGCAAGAAATGTGTCACATTATTATCAGTAGTTACATGGTCAGATTAATACCTGATACAAGATGCTGACTGTTATCACAGGTATAAAGACAATGAAAACCTGCCATGCAGCTTGAGACATCACTGCTATAATTCCCAGAAGCTGGATCATAATGAAGGCAAATGATGCAATTTGATAAGGAATGTCTGTATCCAATGCACTTTGATCAGTTGAAGCCTGCAAGAGAACAATAGGAAGAGACACAAGTGCCACAGTATTATATAATTTATAGTTGCTGAAAACAATTAACAAAATGAGGGAACTATTAATCTAGAGGGAAAATGCTATTTAAGACACAAAAATCATATATCTAAAAATTATGACAAAAATGGAAAATACATACTCTGTTAAGGATTCGTCCACTTGGAGTGGAATCAAAAAATGACATTGGAGCACGGAAAATGCAGAAGTGCATTTTATTGAAGAGTATAGTAGCTGTTTTATAACCAGCTGTGACAAGAAGTATTGCTCTGGCAAGGATGCAGAAAGAACTTCCAATGGCCAAACCAACATAGACTGCTATAAGAGTTGCTCCTTCAACAGGTGGCTCCACATCTGCTGAGATGGGAGTCGCCCAAGCCATCCAATAATTACTTCCAATTTGAAGAGCTTGAAAAAGAATCTGAGCCAACAATATGAATGGTACAAGAGCTCCTCCATATGCTGTTGTGATACATTTCCAATAGACTGAAAACCCAACTTTACCTTTCTCTCTTTCTTCTTCCTGAACAAGCTGGCCTTGTGGTTCGCTTTCATCGTCTGCTTTACCATTTTGCTCATCTTTGCTATCCTCTTTTTCTTTAAAACCATGTGTGCCAGAGAGGTTTACATCTTGTTCCAACGCACTTATTTCATTAGATACTGTCACTCCATCCAATGAATCTAGTGTAGACAAAGCTTTTTTGTGTGCACCAACAAGTTCCATAAAATCAGCACCACTATTAAGCAGATCAGTATATTTTCCACATTGAGTAATTTTCCCATCTTTCATAACCTAACAACAAGGATAACAAGATGGATTAAAAAACAAACCTATTTTTACATTAATGACAATAAAATTATAAAAACCTCTCACCAATATAAGGTCAGCAGCAGGTAAGAACTCCACTTGATGAGTGACATAAACCACTGTCTTTGAACATAAAAGGCCTAGCAAGCATTCCTGCCATACACAAAACAGAAAGGTTCACTTACATAAATACTACAGCTAAAGTCATGCTGTTGGAAGAACAACATTTCAAAAGAGTTAAATCAAGGAATATTATTTGTATTCTGCAATGTACAAACAAATATAGTAGCTCAGGTTATATTGAACATAATAAACAAAATAATGAAACCAACTTACCTTAAAGAGGTGAGATCCTGTGTGAGCATCCACAGCACTAAAAGGATCATCAAATAGATATATATCAGCATCTTGGTAAAGTGCACGTGCAATTTGTATTCTTTGCTTCTGTCCACCACTCAAATTTATTCCACGTTCTCCTATAATTGTCTGATCACCAAATGACAAAATCTCCAGATCCTTCTTCAGGGAGCAGGCTTCAAGAACCTTCTCATACCTTTCCCTATCCATGCGTTCACCAAACAATATATTATCCTCTATCTTGCCGCTTTGTATCCATGGAGATTGAGCAACATAGGCTTTTGTTCCGCAAACCTTAAGAATGCCTGATATCTTGGGTAATTCTCCCAATACACAAGAAAGTAAAGTAGACTTGCCTGATCCAACAGTACCACAAACAGCAACCCTCATCCCATGAAAAACTTTAAGATTTATATTTTGCAAAGTTGGATTAGGGGAAGATAAATCCCAAGAGAAGTTTCCATCAACTACTTCAATTGCTGTATCGGAACTGCCCCAAGGAAGCTTCTCTACAACATCAGACCGTAAGTCGTCAAGACGAAGGAATGACACAATCCTATCAAGAGAAACTTTAGTTTGTGCTATCATCGAAATTGTATCTGGAAGACTGTAAATGGGCTCTTGAAGAATCCGAAATGTTGCAAGTGCAGACAAGATCTTCCCTGATTCAAGGGGGATCCCCATAAGCATACAGGTACCAAAAGTAACCACAGATACAAACGTGGGGGAACCCCAAAAAACAAATGTGGTCACGGCTGCAGTATAAACATATTTTTTTAGCCAACCTTGCTCATTTTTCCTGAGCTCGGTTATTTTTGATAGAAACTTCATTTCCCATCCTTGTAGTTTGAGGATCCTCATGTTCCTTAGAATCTCAGATGTGGCCTTCATTCTTGTATCTTTTGACTCCATCAACTTCTTTTGAAACTTCTCTTGCAATGATCCCAATGGAACGTTTGCCAACATAATAACAACAGTTGCAACTAAAGCAGCAATTGAAGCCAGCCCAAGGTTTTTATACAAAATCAACAAGGCTAGCGTAACTTGCAGAGCCACCGTCCACAAATCATGCAGATACCAACTGAAGACACCAATTCTTTCAGCATCAACAGTCATGAAATTGATTATTTCCCCAGAAGTGTGACCCTGCTTTGATTGACAAGAAAGGGTCAGAGCCTTGTTATAAATCATCGTTACAAGCAGCGCTCGGACTCGGAGTCCAACTTGCTGCAACCTAAAGAACCAATGCCTTTGGGTCAGGCACTCCACAAGCTTTGCAAAGAAAAATGCAGAAACCAAAAAATACCCCTGGTTTTCATACAGCCTTTGTCCATCGAGGTACTGAACAAAACCATCAATGAGATATGGACCAACATAAGAAGCCAAAGTGTTTAACAATACAAGAAAAGCTGTGATAAGAATCTCCTTCCATGCTGACATTATTAACGCCTTCACCAACTTCAGTGTGGTGACACTATTAATTCCACCACAATCAGCCTCAACTTTCTCTCTGAAAGTTGGAAAAGCACCAATTACACTATCTCTGCTGTCTAGTTGAGGAACATCCTCAAGGTCCAGGGCCTTCTTATTACCAACGGCTATAAGAGGACCCACCCAAGAGAAGGTAAGAATGCTCAAAATTCCAGCATATGAGAAAGGGGTAACTATGTCCCCACCCTTGGTCTCTTTTGACTCCAAGGAATCACCATTCAAAAGAGGTTCCTGAATGCCGTTATCAACATGAACCTCGTTTTTCACAAAATACCCCACGTAACAGAAGAACAAGCCAACACAAGTGGACACCACATCAGAAACCAAGTACTGTGTTGGCAGAGAAACGCGTCTCCCTGAGATAACAACAATGTCCACCACGAAGGAATAGCAAGAAACAAAGAGGTAGAAAGCGCACCAGGCTCTGAAGAAGAACGATAACCTTCTTTGGCCGGAACTGAAGAACCCCTTTTGCAAGCAAACGCAAACAAGCCCCCAAGCAAGCGTTTTTAGCGCCAAATCCAGAAGGGTCACGAGCTTTTCTTCTGACAAGCCACTTGTATACCAGTAGAAGTAGTTAATGGAACAGAGGAGGAAATTGAAAGCGGAAAGAGAAAGAGAAGAAAAAAGGGTCGTTTTGAAGAGGGTGTTGTTGGGTTTCTGCTTAGACTCATCCCTGGGACCTGCTGTGAATTTCCTCCAAACCCATGACAGCACAACCGCCACGAGCAACAGAAGGTGGAGGACACCGGACAAGCCATGAAGGAAAATGGGATTGAGCAGAACAGCAGTGGAAAGGTGTACGTGGGAAGGTGACAACATAGTGTACTAGGAACTAGGAAGGAGTTGTGTTGTGGGATAATAGATATTGTGGAATGTGGAAGATGAAGTTTTTGAGGTTATAATATGAAGTTTTTGTGGAATGTGTGCAGAGAAGAAAAGTCAAAAGGTGTTCCTTGGGAAGATGGTAACGTGGTCAGCAAGAGTAGAGTGGAGTTGACGGAGAAGGCCAAGGTAGAAATTAGGAAAAGAGACAAAAGGGTGGCCTTTTCCAGGAAGAAAATTGGAATGAACTCGGAAAAGTTTGGGCTTGAAACTTGGAAAGAGACACTCACTCACATTCTGTGGTCATTACGGTGAAGAGAGAGGTTTGATCTCAAATTTCTAGTGCGCTATTGAATCTGTTTAGTAATGTTATACAGTATTTTTTTTTAAGTAATGTTACTACTCCAAATTTCCAATGGCATTATTTTATACTGTACGTATAACATCAGTACTGTGTAACATTATTTAAATCTGTTTAGTAATGTTACCACTCCAAATTTTCAATGACGACAGGATCTTCTACAATTAATTGTTTTCCTCTTTGCGTCATCTTTTTTAGTAATGTTATACAGTATCTTTTTTTACTAATTTTCCTATATGAAATATTAAATGAAAAATCTTAAAATATAAAATATATATAAAATTTACCTTACAGAGAAAACAATAGGGTAGGAAGAAGTTGTGATTGTAATAAAATTTAGAATTATTCTTTTTTTATCTATTAAGTATAAGTATTTAAATTTAGTTATTAAAATATATTAAGTATAAATATTTTTATAGCGTCCATCATTATCACATCAAATAGTTTTTTTATAGTGTCAGACAGTCAGTTAACTTTTCAATGGCTTTTTTTTTTAATTTTGTTGTTAAATTTACACAGAGTACGATGCTTGAGACAATTCACGCCTTTATTTCTCGTCGCTGTCTTCATAAATGTTCACGAGACAACAAAGATTATTCGCGCCTTTATTGCTCGTCGTTGTTTTCATAAATGTTCACGAGGGAACAAAGATTATTATCTACAAATATTTATCGTCGTTATTCTCATAAATGCTCACGGCAAAACAAAGATTATCTACAAACTATCAATTACCACTTATTGGCTATTTCATTGGTTATTCACATTTCTAGTTATTCTTTTATAATTTTTTAAATTTTTATTCATATTTTTCTTTTTCTATCAGCATTATTCATATTTTTTTTTACTTTTTTAAGGACACATTTCTCTACTTATTCATGTAAAATAATTCTTTATATTTTTTATAACTTTAAATTTTTTTATTTATACTTTTAAAATTTTATTTAGATTAAAAATGATGTTCCTCTAATACATTAAAACATAAATGTTAGTTTACCTTTCAATTATTTTGTAATTTTAAAGTGATCGTGACTAATTCTACTATTCTGGTATTAAAAGATCTTAAACATATTATTGAAAAATTTGATCCAATAAATAATATACAATGTAATTTGAATTGGTGGATTCCATTATTTTTTTGGTATATTACGAAATAAAATAAAAAAGCAGAAAAATTACAAACGAATAAACAAAGTGACCATAGATCATAGGATCAGCCAACAGCACATTGGGTGAGGCCACGAGGAGGAGTCAGCCCTCGTTAGGATGTTGGCTGTGAGTTTGGTTGGGATTTAGGTGAAAATAATATTCAACCAATTGATTTTATTAATTAGTTTTATTTGGTTTGGATTTTAATTTTTTATCCCAAATTAAATCAAGCTGATGAATGGATTGATTGATTTTGAGTCATTAGATATCTGAAAAAAAATTAAAAAAATGAAAATAATATAATTTTATTCCAAATTTAATAAATAATGTTATCATAAAATAATATAAGTAGTAATTTAAATGTAATTGACTTGTATTCAACTAAATAATAATATAAATTATAAAATTAACACATAATTAATTAATTAATTAAATCATAAAATATCATTAATATATAATAATAGAAAGAAAATAAATCAAATTATCTGACATAAGTTTGATTTGAAAGCAAAATGAAGTGAAATAAACTGAAAAAAACACGATAATAAGTTAAATTTATATATATATATATATGTGGCATACTTATATTCATATGAGGGTGAGGAAATGCATTCCTTAATTTAATAAAATTAGTAGTATTTGTTTTAAAATTTATAGTTTGCACTATCCAATTTTATGTGTTTGAATCCCTTAATTTATTCTTAAATGAGTAAACAAATACATCCTCTTATTTTAATAAAATCACAAAAAAAAATTTAATCTAATTTTTACATGTTTAAACTTATTATCTCATTTTTATTCTTCTTATATCTTTATTAATGTATTTATTATTTTATATATGATAATTATTATTACTTTCATTCCTATATATAAGAAAAAAGTGAGAACATTTTTTTTCCTAAATATAAGCAACATATGATTACATTTAAATGTATTAATTGCTAATTTTCTTTTATACTCTTATTTATTATAAAGATTATTAATGAAATAAGTCATCATCATTGGTAAAAAAAATTACCCCTTAAAAATGAATAATGTCATAAATACAATCACCACTTAAGTCATTTGATTCAATAGGTATTTTTGGAATAACATTCAAATTTATGATATTATTAATTAAAGTTAATCAATTTCACTATTTTTATTGGTCTATAGTTGTTTCTTATATATAGAAACAAAGGTAATATTAAAATTATTTTAAAAAATAAATTAGTCCACTAATACTGGTCCTGGATCCACCAATATATATATATATATATATGTGGTTTGATTTGAATTTATTCGAGGTTGAAAAATGTGAATTTGATATCCAAATTAATCAACATTAAATTGTTCTTCATTTGAGTTTTTATTATGTTGTTTCTTCATTGCTTCAAATTTTATCTTGTGAGATTTTTGTTATTTTTGCATGAAGAAATTCAAAAGAAGTCAAAAGAAAAATGAGGGTATGGATAAAGAAGATATTCTAAACTAGGCTATAAGCAATTGTGATCATTCTCATACGCTTTTATTCCGAAAACTCAAATTGAGATTTTTTTTTTATTTGATGTCGATTTGGAGTACACAATATTTCTTTATTTATTACACATGTTGTAAATTATATCCATTATGGCATATTTAAAAAAAAGTTAGTAATATTATTTTAGACTAAAGTAAATATAAAATTTAAAATGAATAAATCTAATTAATAGATTTGTATAATGCAGGTAATTGATTATAATTATAATTAAATTAATTAATTTACAAATATTTAAAAGTAAATAAGTTTAGTGAAATAATTACAAAAGAGCAAGTGGTACATAAAATACATAACAGTAACCCCAACCAAGCCTCAATAAAAATGTGTCTTAAGACTCTGCAACACATTATTTGATTTATTTCCATGACTTCCACCAAAAACTAAAGAGCAAATTACACAGTGACATTTTCTAAGATTTGATCTAATTTAACGTGCATTTCCTTCATTAAAAACATTACTACACCCCCTCTTATAATAGTGTTACGTAAACATTAATTTTTATAGAGTTACGAAAATGTCCTCACCACATTCCCGAAATCCAAAATTGCCCCAAATCGGGAAAAAAAAAAACATAGGGTTTGGTCGGTGGTTGCCTTTCACGCTCCGCCTCCAAGAGTCGCAAAAGCCCCTTCGCCAACAACATTCTGAGAGAGAGGAGTGTTGGTCCATCTTGTTAATTTCCAATTTTGCAGCTCTGCGCTCGTGTGTTTTTTCGTCCAACAATTTTCATGCCTCGAAGATATCACAGGTCATTCCCAACATCATTTTCCAAGTGAAGTATGCCACGCATTTGAAGATATGGATTCTTCATCAAAATTTCATTGTTACTTTACATTGCAAATACAAAAAGTAATACTAACAAGCTAATATTAAATCACAGACAATATCTTCGAGGCATGCATCTACAGATTTTAAACAACGAAAATAAATTTTATTTAAATAGAACATGAAAATGAAGTGCATAAAGTCATCGGAGGTATATATTCTTGTTTGCCCAAATTACCATACAAGATGCTGAGAATAGTAAAAGATAAAACTTAAATAGTTTATGACATTTAATTTTAAGGTCGAACGGTAATGGGAATCAAGCATAGGTCTTTTGCTCTTCTTGCTGTAGCCCCATATGACTCAGTCATGTCAAGTTCTTCATTCTTCATATTGTTGGGAAGCTTCCAATCAAAATGGTAAAGTAAATGAGCAAGTGGCAGCTCAATGTTAGGTGTGGCAAATGTAATGCCAGGGCAGATTCTTCTTCCAGCACCAAATGGGATAAATTCATAGTTTGTGCCCTTAAAATCAATAGAGCTATTAAGAAACCTCTCAGGTTTGAAACTCTCAGCTTCAGTCCAATACTTGGGATCCCTTCCAATTGCCCAAGCATTGATAAAGACCCTGGTCTTAGCTGGTATCTCATATCCATTGATTTTGCACCTCTCTCTATTTACTCTAGGAATTAACAATGGCACAGGTGGGTGTAACCTCATAGCTTCTCTGATGATGCACTTTAAGTATGTCAATTGGTGCAACTCTGCCTCATTCACGTATCCTTTGCTATCAAACACCTTTCTTACCTCAGCTTGTGCTTTTTCCATCACCCAAGGGTTCCTTACCATTTCTGACATTGACCATTCCACAGTGGAAGATGATGTTTCACCACCACCAATAAACATGTCCTGCAAAGGGATTAAAATTATTTATCTATAGTGGTTTTGCATTTTCTTCTACGTACACAACCAATAAGTCATAAATTCTTTGATCTTCTTTATATTCAAATAGTTAGGAGCCGAACAATTTCTTGCTTTGGTTTTTAATAACTTTATAAATGTTTATATCTTTACATTTATATATTCAATTAAGTTGCTTGAGTTATTGTAAATTTGTGGTACATGCATATGCTACTAACCTGGATGACGGCTTTAAGGTTGTCATCTGTCAAGGGATATTCCAATTCATTTTCCGACCGAAACTTGAGAAGGACATCAACCAGATCTTCCACTGCTTCACGGTCGGTGCTTTTCCTGTTCTTGTGTTGGTCGATGATGTCTTGCAACACCCTATCAACATCTCTGTGCACTTTTTCAACTTTGGCCTTGGCCATGATTTGGAGCAGTCCAATAGAAGGGTAGAGATCAGCAAGAGAGAACCCTCCTATGAGACTCAACTGTTCCTTAATCAACGATATGAACATTTCTTGATATTTACTTTTCTTACCAAAAGAAGCTCGTGCCGCAATCGCATAAGTCATAGGGTAAATGTGCTGAGAGAGATTAAAAACGGACCCTTCTTCATTTGCACTTGCATGTATTTTTTGAACAAGCTCAGACACCTCGTCTTCTCTTATGGACCGAAAAGATTGTACTCTCTTTGATGTTAATAGCTCCACTGTGCACAACTTTCGTAGTTGCCTCCAATAGTCTCCATGTGGGGCGAAGGAAATGCTGGTGGCGTCGTAGGAAACTATTTTTGTGGATATAAGGTTTGGCCTATCTGCAAAGTTGAGATCCTGAGTTCTCATAATCTCTTGTGCCAATTCTTTTGAAGTGACTATGATGTTGGATACCTCTCCCAGTTTTAGGTGCATTAGAGGACCATACTTGTCTGCCAATTTTTTAAAGCAGTGATGACTCTTTGAACCAACAATCTGGTGTAGGTTCCCTATGAGAGGTAGTGTCTTTGGTCCTGGGGGTAATTTGCTGGTGGAGTGGTTGGAACTCGATTTCTTAACTAATTTGAATGACAGGAACAAGAAAAACAGAAAGAAGGTAATCAAGTAAATAGAGAAAGGGTTGTTCTGGCTGTGAAGCTCCATCACCATCACTGTAGATCTCTACCTAGCTAGCTAGCTCTGCAAAGAGAAATGGATATGGATATACAGAAATCAAATGAATAAATATATTTTCACACCCAAATCCTGTATTTATTTTAAGAATCAGAATTTTAATGCTTAATATGAAAGCGAATTAATGTAACTTTTATATAAATTAAATTTTAAATCCTGCATTTTTTCACCGCTTAAAAGCACTTATTGTTAGTTGTTAAAACGCTATTTAAAGTGACAAAATATAAAAAAAATACGTTTTATAAGAATTAAAATAAAAAATTATAAAGACGAAAATAAAAAAACATTAAATGATAAGAAGAAAAATATATCTAAGTCAATTAATTGTTATAAGTTTGTATTGAATAAATTAATGTGATTGAAAAATTTAATGTTAAAATCTATTAAATTTAATAATTTTTATTTTTATTTAATGATGAATGTTTTATATATATATATATAATATATATATATATATATAAATTCATATTAAAAGTCATACATTTAATGAATATATTTTTTTTTAAAAAATGCAGTATTATATTATATAGTATGTAATATTTAATATATACATGCATTTCAATGTGTTATGAAATAAACAATATATTACCCCCATATAAAAAAATTCATGCATTTCAGTAACAAATATCTTTATATATAGATTCTTATAAAACAAAGCCACATATATATTTAATAAATATATTAATTACATTCATCAAATTTAATATTATATTTCATAAATATTATATTTAATAATATTATTAATATTAAGTATTTATTGTTAGAAAATATGACGAATTTTTATCAGAGACCTAAACCTAAAGTATCCATAAGATGGTGAGATATTTATTTTTAATATGATTTATCCCATATTTAAGATTAGGATTCAAATAATATATCATTTAAAAGGAAATAAATTACTATATGATATTAACCAATGTTATTTAATGTTACGGAGGTTCTTTTCAATCTGCAATCATTTTTCTCACATATATAATATTATTTTGCTGATTTAATCATTTTTTTACTTTTGCGGTGTATAATATTTTTCTAAAAAAATATATTGCGACTCCTAAATGCCTTTTTTTCGGAAAGATATTTTTAATTCATTAGAGATTGGTCTAGAGATTTTTTTTGTCATCATATGATAGGGACAAACTTTATGTATTTTTGTTAAGTTTTTTCCGATTAAAATATATAATTTAAAATAATGACGATATAAGTTTCACATGTGATCTTCATGTTATTAAGATAACGTTTCAACCAACTGAACTAATAAACCAATTATATTAAAAATTAATTAATTTTTATACATATAACACTACATTTTTAATATATATTTACTACACATATAAATTTACATAATTAATTTTATAATAATTAATTTTGATATAATAATTAAAATATTTTTTACAGATAAAAATAATAAATTTAAATAAAAATTATAGTTTTATATTAAAATTTATGTTTATGATTTTTATATGTTTAATTAAATACTTTAATTAATAAAAATTTACAGGTTTAATAAAAATTATATTTGTATTTACAGGTCTAATATTTTTTAATAAACTCGTAAATTTTTATTTAAATATATAATTTTTATTTAAATTTATGATTTTTATATAAAAAAATACTTTAATAATTAGATCAAAATTAATTGTTACAAAATTTATCATGTAAATTTATATGTGTATTAAATATACATTAAAAAATTAGTGTTATATGTATTAACATTAATTATTTTTTAACATAATTAATCTATTAGTTCAATTTGTTGGAACATGTTTGAGACTTGCATGTACCTTGTCCAATCTGTAAGGACCTTAGGCATTGTGAATCCGTATACGAAGCATGTAATAATGCAAAGGATATTTTCATAATTGTATTATTCATTTTGAGTGTACTAGAAAGATGCCTAGTGTATACAGTTTATCCCCGTATGATATCAGTGGGTGAACAGTATTCACTAACTTCTTTTTTTAGTCAGAGGGATTGCGATGTTTTTTTTATCGATTTTTTTGAAAATAATTAATTTTTTTTTTTTGGTATTGCGATTTTTAATTTTTTTTGGCGAACCAATAAAAATATGGAACAAAACATCTTTTCTTCTTCAAAGAATCATGATTTACTATATTTACCATAATATTAATTAAATGAAGGTGAGCAATTAATAAGACATCTATTTTTATGGGAGTAATTAATGAGATATAGAAAATCAATTTAATCCTAGTAAAAAAATTAAATCAATTTAATCCCAGTAAAAAAATAAAAGAAAATCAATTTAATGCTGTAAAAGAAGAAAATCAATTTACACAGTGTAAAATAATCATCTTAGAATAATTTAAACTGTGATTTATGATTGAATAAAAGCGTAAAATTATTTTTAAGAATTTATACACAATTTTTAAACAAATATTGTTGTCAACAGTATTTTCTGATGCTTCCAAGAGAATGTAGACCAACTTGTGAAATTAACTCAACATACATGATACCTAGATTTTGCCAGTAGAGGAAAACATAAATAAGTGAAGCATTTGGAGTCCAAGTAAGAAACTAAACAGATTTAATTTTAGATCCCATTTCTTTCAATCCTCTTGCCATTTTAGTAGGACCATAAAGTTAACTCACTATGATAAAGTAAATGTGGCAAGAAGATGAGAACTTGGTTTCCTTCAAAATGCTCAAAACTCATTTTATATATTGCTTTGCTTGTACATTTTTTGGCAAGTCACCCCCCAATCTTCCATGTTCGTATTTCTTAAATTTAAACTACTTTATTACTTTTTCTCCTTTTGTCCTTATCTTCTGACATTCAACTTCAACTACACAAAAGTATCCAATCAATCCTGCTAAGTTAATGTTTGCTACTTAAAATTTGTACTATCAATTTCCTGTTTTAACGTAAGGTTACCTAGGTACTTAAATTATCGATTTTCAAATTCCAATAGATCTTTAATCACTAAGATGAGTCTAACGTAAACAAAGATATGAAATTTATTGGGAACACGATATTTGAATGCACAGTTTCTTGCAGAATATTAAAACGCCTATCACTGTTTTTCTCCTAACCCCACAAAGTGGAAACTAAGATTTCCAGGTTCAAATCTTTCCAGTACCACCAGTTTCAACACTAATCTGTCAAAAAATTTCAAAGTGAAACCCAGTAGAAATTTATAATAATTATGAAAGTATGGAACTTTCTCTACATATATCGTTATGCATCCATAGATAATTGAACAAATGTAGTAGTAGATAGCACAGAAATTATCAGTTAAATAAAGTGCATTTAATAAATACAAACGTACTGGGACTACCATATGTGCAATATAACGTGTATATCAAAGGGGTCTAGTTCAGTTGTTTGGTTGAATAAAGTGTATGAGTGTTATAAATAATTTGGTACCGTGTTCGATTCCTATGATAAAAAAAAAATATCAACATGTGTATACTCTTAAAACTAAGAAGTAATTTAAACTTCTGCATATAATATTGGCTGAGATCCTCCTGCTCTAGATTTTGCGAGTGAGGAAGAAACTGGACAAACAAAAGACCGAGTCAGTTGTTTTCAATATAACCAAACAAAAGGGTATATGGCTACTAAAGGATATTTAACATAGCTCATTGCTCCATTTACCTTGGCAAAGAGTTTAATCCAGAACTGTTCAGCACAGTTTTTCTTCTCTTAGGGGGATTACTTCCGTCAAACTCAAATCAATCATCATCAGAAGACGATGAGGTAGTAGAACTCTGCATATCATATAAACATTTTCTTTTGATTGCTTCAATCCTTTGTGCTTCTGTAAAAATGCTTTTGTGCTTGATTGCATCCGATGAACTTGGATGTTCATTTTCTGCAATAATTTGAGAAATGGCTTTCTTTCCATGCAATTCTTTTGATGTACACCCAGCATCGTCATCATCTAGGTTTATGATCTCATTTTCCAATTCCAATTTGAACCCTGCGGGCACAAAAGAGATGTGTTAAACTTACATAACATTATTTTTGTTGACATGATTCTGCAATACAATTTAAAAAATTGGTTGTTGCCTCAGCATTTGATGAAAAATCCAGCCTCAAGCTCTTCAATTAATTAACAATGTATACTTTTATCAAATTCTGATAATATGTATAGTATGGTAACATGTAATCTTGTTTGTATGGGAGAAACAAAATGAATTATCTTGCCTGCTTTTGTTTGTTCTTTCTTTTGTTCTCATCGAAAGAAAATATTATCAGGGGGTTGGAACTCTGAAGTGTGTTGATTATCATGAACTCTGAAGTGTGTTGATTAACATGGCCAGTTAATCTAAAGCATAGCAACACAGATGGCGATGATGCTGCTGCTTTCTTCGCGGATCTGAATTCTGAACTGCACAGGCTTCATCGGATAGGAAAAAATGAATACTTCAATACCTAATGCTTCTGAATTAGGCATTATAATTCAAGAGTATCGACTATCGACCCTTATTTGGTTACGATTATAATAATCACTTATGATGTCTTAAAAAAAACTCACTTATAATATGATTATTTAGTAGTTATGGTTGTGGGTTGTTTAATAACCAAACCATGAACAATCTTGGCTCCATCTTATTCTAGTCTCCATATTTTTCAGCAAATTCTACTGTGTATTGCTCATTTGATTATTAATTAAATGATATAAACTTGTTTCTCTAAAAAAATTATATATAAATATTTGTATATTTTTTTCATTTGCAAATTAATGCGTGCAAATCAATACTAATTAATTTTTAAACATTTAGTTTTAGTAGTCAACTTTAATCTCTATGTATGAAAAAAAGTGCTAGTTTTCGGGTACAAAGTATTTTTTAAGAAAATAGGCTAAATTAGATGTCTAATTATTTATCTTATTTTGGGCTAATTTGTTTTAAAGTTAGATAGAATGATTTTAATTAAATTAATTTTAGTTTTTAACCAGTCAAACATAATTAATAAGTCTATTTAAATTGATCTTAATTATAAATCTATATTAAAACACAAGTTTTTGATTTATTAAAAATTATAATAAAAAAACATTTTTAAAAGCTAAGATAAATAGGAGCTTCATGGATTCAATCATCCTTGATAAATAAATTAATCTTTGATTCATAACCCATATAAATATTTGATTCATAAAATTATAGATATAATACCTTTTTCCCGAGCACGAGGATCAATTTATTAATAATGTTTTATTTAAGTGTAAATTTTATTTAATAATGTTGCATAAGTTTATTTTAAGTAAAATAATTGTTTGAAATTTTTTAATCGTATAATGTAATTATGGAATGGTGATTAGAGAATAAAACATATTTTATTTTATATAGAATAATATTATCATGCAATAATACTTGGAAAATACTGTCATGACTCACTTAAAGAAAAGAAGAAAAATCAATTTACTATTATCTAAAATGTATTAAGCAGGTATTTTAAGTTGAGTATTAAAATTATAAAACAAAGCCATGCATATTTATTCAAAAGAGTTTTTTTCTCAAAAAAAATGTCATGTCATTCTTTAGAGAAAAGCTCATTAAGTTTTTTTTCTAAAATGCAATACTCTAATTTAATATAAAAAAATACTTAAAAAATAATTTGAAAGTATAAACTATTAAGGTTTAGTAAATAAATTGAAAGTGATTGTTAAAATTATAAATAGCTAAAGTTTGAACAAAAAATTTAACAGAAAAAATCAACAAGTCTTGAAAGAGAAAAAAAAAGACAATAAGATATTATTTCACTCTTAGAGTGATCAAATTTATTTTATTATATAAAGAAATAGAAAATATGATACATAATAATGTGAAAATGTAAAAAAAAAAAATAATGCTCCAAGTAGGAAAATTCTATTTTTGTTCCAAAACTCAATGAAAGATTTGAGTGAACTGGTAGGAGAAAAATACAACTCATTATTGCATATACACAATAAATAATAGAAAAATGTTTGATGTATCCATTATAATTATCCATCACCAGAGAGAGAAAAAAATATAAATATAATGATCCAATATAATTATCCAACACCAGAAAGAGAAAAAAAAAAGATAAATATGATAAATATAATATGATTTATGATATGATAAAAAGAAAAATTAAAAATAATAAGAGATGTTAATGAAATGTTTAAAATAAAAAATATTTATATATATATATATATATATATATTACTTTAAATAATACTGTAACACAAAAGGATAAAAAAGAAATGGGTCGTCGTTCAATCATAATAAAAACAATAATTATAACCACACACCACGCTTTCTTTCATTTCATCTCTCTTTCTAGTCACATCACATTAATTATGGGCCTGTTTGGATGTTAACTTCTGTAGAAACACTTCTAGAAGAAAAAAATGAAATAAGCTTTTTCATAAGCTAAAATAAGTATTCCATTAACTAATTTGTAGATGTCATTTCATCTTTTAGAGAAGCTACATTGGTGAACTTCTACAAATTAGCTAATGGAGAACTTATTTTTACTTATAGAAAAGCTCATCTCATCTTTTTGCTCTTATTTTCTTCTTCTAGAAGTGCTTCTAGAGAAACTTACTCAAACAGGCCCATATTTATCACTTTTTCTTTTCTTCTGTTTCTATGTTCTTTCCACCTCCATATACCCCATTTTGAGAAATAAGAAATGGGGTGTATGGAAATTAGTACTTACCACTAAATAATATTAAATTTCATACCCATCGAAATAAATTGTTAAAAAACAAAACCAGAAGCATCATATGATGCCAAAATCATTATATTCCAATAACATTATGTAAATTTAAATACACTTTCCTGAACTTTCAATTACTTTCAAGAAAATTTAAAGTGTGAAATGAATTATTCAAAAGCAGCTGACAAATGACAAAGAGCCTAGAAAAAAATTGGCCCCTAACTTAGAATTATCTCACAGTATAGAGAACCTGAAGACAGTCCATTGCCAATCAAATTTGAGTGAACATCCTCCAAGAATGGGAAAAAATACAAAGAAGGATATCGATTGGGATCTTGCCCCCTGCAACAAAATTTTTAAAAACATTAAGAATATACTTTAAAATAAATCATGATTACGTTTTCAAAATAAATAATGATGAAGGCCCAGAATCCACTATTTCGTAGAATCCATGCTGGTAATGAAGTCAATTTAACTGTATTTGTGTAGTTTAGAACATTTATACCCAAGCCTCAAACAAGCATAACAAGGATCAAGAAAATTAATTTACCAAGGTGATTTGAGAATATGAACATAGCATATCGACCACTGCATAGTTATTATCTTGTTTTTAAACATAAAATATATTGCCTTGACATCTAGTAATAATTTACACAATATGCAATATTACAATCTGCCAAAGAAATTAAAAAATGTGGCACCCAAGTAAACACACAAATGAAAGTTATATGTACATTCCTTCTCAGGAAAATCATCAAGCATTTAAAAAATCCTTGTGAAACTGAAATCCATACTAAATCTTGGTTAGAGTTAGAACGAAGTCAAGTATATCATTAAACCTTCAAAACTCATTTACATGAAGCATTAAGATACTCTGGAACATGAATAACTATTGTAATTAGTAAGAATTACCTTTGAGGCTAGGACCATATTAACCTTATGGCCCTTATAAAGAACTGGGGACATTGAAAATTCCACGTTTTGTCTCAGAGTTTGCCTGATCAATGGGAACGGGTATTGAGGCAAGCACTTTCTTAGAATACCACCACTTAATTTGGTCTAGAAGCCAGACAGACTTCTATTCCAGTACCAATACAATATGTACATCCTGTTCTCAAGACAATCTTGTAGCATGTTGAGACTTTGCCATTTCCCTTAAGACAGCACCAACAATCGCTGCCTGCTCAAGGCAGTCAGCCTTATGCAACGCATCTAAAAGAACAACACATGTTTTGCTATATATACGACAACCTTTAAGTCGAGTTTCCTCAAAAAGTATATATGCATCCATTGCCTTATTGGCATTACTTAATCCTTCTATCATAGCATTATAACATGCGGAATCAGGTATGCCCCCACTTGACTTAAATCTCTCAAAGAGGTCTTTTGCCTCTAGAACGTTTCCAACCCTTGCAAGACCTGAAATCATGGTGGTGTATGTGATAGTATTGGGTTTTAACCCTTGTTTCTGCATTTCTTGCCAGAACACAAAGGCCTTATTAAATTTTCTAACCTTACAAAGACCATTTACCATAATGCTGTAAGTTACTTCATTGGGAGGGCATTTCAAGTTTTTCATGT
Source organism: Glycine latifolia (assembly GCA_013407115.1). Taxonomy (NCBI): domain Eukaryota; kingdom Viridiplantae; phylum Streptophyta; class Magnoliopsida; order Fabales; family Fabaceae; genus Glycine; species Glycine latifolia. The sequence goes on from CM023942.1 coordinate 876,803, forward strand.
TCTGGAAGCAGACAAGAGCTTCATCAATTTCCTCAGCTTTCACTAATGCATCTAGTAAGCAATTCCATGTGTATGTATTTGGAGTCAGACCTTTCTGCATCAACTCCTCCAAAATTAAATATGCTTCATCAATCCTTCCCACCTTCCCAAACCCATCAATAAGACTACTATAGACCACAACATTCAAATCAACACCTTTTGATTTTGCTTCTTCAAATAACATATATGCTTCATCGAGCCTGTCAATTTTAGCAAGTCCATCAATGACAGAACCATAAGTTACAACAGTAGGTTGGAGACCCTTTGTCTTCATTTCCTCCAGTAGTTGGTAAGCTTTGTTGACCTTACCAGACTTGCAGAATCCATCAATAACTATGTTGTAAGCACGGGTGTCCAAATGCAGTCCTTGTTCCTTCATCTCATAAAACAACTTATATGTTTCTTTTGAGAAACCTGCTTTCACAAGACCATGGATTAAAATTGAATAACTCCGAACATCAGGAGTTAAACCCTGAGCCTTTATTTCTTCAAATAAAGCCCTACCTTTCTCAATTTCACCAGCTTTGAAAACACAATCCATGTAATTATTGAGGAGCATCAGATCAGGAGAACAGCCTCTATGCATCATCTCTTTATAGATTTTGTGACCATCTTCCTTCCTACCACACTTGAAGAAATTCCTAATAAGGGATGTATACACCACTGCATTTGGAGTCTGACCAGAATCTAACATCTTTTCATAAAGCATATAGGCATCATTCACCTTGCCGTGTCTGCCCAAACCATCAATGAGTGAACAAAATGTTACTGAGTCAGGGGTGCAAACTTTATGATCCAATCCTAAAAATATGGAGCAAGCTTCATCAAGTCTTTGAGCTTTACACAGTCGATCAATCATAATATTTACGGTAATGATATTAGGGAATAAGCCAGCCTCTTTCATGGAGTCCTGAACTTTCAGAGCAGCTTCAAGTTCTCCTGCCTTACAAAGCATGTCAATTAAAATATTGTAGGATGTAAGATTGGGAGCTGCATCCATTTTCATTGCTTCAAGGATTCTTAATGCTTCCTCAACTTTTCCCTTTCTTCCAAGGCAAGTCAGGATGCAATTATATGCAATTACACTGGGTATACATCCCTTTCTCTTTTGCCTCTCAAGTAAGCTGTATGCTTCATTAAATTTCCCAACTGAACCATAACCCATTATCATGGTATTATAAGCGTAAACACAAGGAACACTCCTGTTGCTGTCGAGTTCTTCAAACAACTCTACAGCTTCATCCACCCTCTCAGCCTTGCAAAGAACCCCTATCATGCTAGTAAATGTCACGTCGTCGGGCACCAACCCTTGTGATTTCAATTCATGAAAGAATTTCCAGGCCATATCCACCTTACCAACTTTTCCAAAGCAGTCTATACATACATTATAGAGGACAAGGTCAGCATTAAACGAGTTACTCTTCATCTCATCCAGCAAGGATAGAGCGGCATCAACGCGGCCTTCCCTTGCAAACACACAAATAAGTGTGGTAAACAAATGTACGGTTACCTCATAACCTATTTCCTGCATTTGACGCAAGAGAGTGAGCATCGGATCAGCTTCGTGGGCTGCAGAGAGAGCACCAATCAGCGTTGTATAAGCCGAATAAGCAGGGCGAAACTTGAACTTCCTCATTGTTTCAATAACACCGAAAGCTTCTCTTAGCTTCCGTGACTTGACAAAACTAGCAACCATTTCGATACAAGTATTATTAGAGGGTCCAAATCCTGCCATACTCATTTCTTCAAGAATCTGTTCCAAGTACTCCAAATTTCTGGTCCTCGCCATAAGCATGAGAAGTGCATTGTAGGCTTCAGGGCAATGCGGTTGTTCAGTTTTCCTCTCCACCCACCTAAAATAATGCAATGCCACCCTCACATCCTTCAACCTCCTGATCACTCCAACAACCAATTCTGGTTGAGGCATTTCATCAAACGTGTTGAGGGCATCCTCAAGGGCAGGTCCCCAAGGATAAGTGTCCAACACCCGGCACACGTCGTGCACCGTCTTTCTCGTGCCCTCTGATTTCAATGCATTGTCTTGGGAATGGGAGGCATCATCCACAAAGGAATTAACTTTAACTTTCCCATACATTTCAGGCGGAGACCCGTATGAAAAAGACGATGAAAACTTGCAGGACAAAGGGTCTATTTTCCCACATTTGAGAAGAGACCGAAACTTCAGAACTGCAACCAACATTAAAAAGATGAAAATCAGATTACAAATTACAACCGTGAAACGGGTATATGATTACAGGAATAATTATTTTAAGGAAGAAAAACAAAAAAGAAGACCTTGAGCCCTTGAGAGAATCTTCATGTGCTCACAACACACACGCTATAGAATCCGATATGGAGAGAGATTAACAAAAAAAGTGAAGAGAAACAGAGTAAAGCAAGAGGGGAAGCTCGTCTACTTTTAAGTAAAACAAACGAGTTCTACGAACGATTCCAGTGGTGGTGTTGTTTGCTGTTGTTGTTTGTAAGGTGGTTTTCTTTTTCTTTTTCCTTTTTCTATCAGGGTAGCAATTAATTCATTCCGAGATATAAAAATTAAAAACTATTAAAATGAGTTTTTTTTTTTTATCTTTATAAAGCATTTTTTATACTGTCACGTTTAGTATTTGTTATAATGTGGTGTTTAATTTTAGAAAAATAGCTCTTACATCCTTCAAATTTATTTACCATTTTAATTATACTATTCGAATTTATGAGTTATACAATTTAAATTTAAGATACCAATTAAATTTTAAGAAAAATATAAATTCGATTTTTTTACTAATTAACTTTAAATTAGGTTAAATTATTTTTAAAATACTAAATTTTGGTCCCAAAAAAGATTTAATTATGTTAGCAATATTTAAAGTTTCTTATATTAATTTTGAAATGTTAATGTTTTGTGTCTAATACTCAATGCATATATCAAATGACAAATAATTTTTTTATTTTATAAAAATAAATAAATAAATGTTGAATGACCAAACTGTTAAGATAGTTTTGATACATGACACGAGTGATAATGTTACGATTATTATAATTTATAATTCAAACTAAAATTAAGTTTTACTTTAATTAAATATTCAATTGAAATATATTTTATTTTAATTTATTTATACAATACTCATTTTTTGTAAATTAGTTTCAAAATATTTATAAATTAGCATTAAAGTAATGTTATTAATTGAAAGTAATTATCTACAAAATCAATAACATAAGTTCTAATTGTATTTACACTCTTTTTAAAAAAAACATAATGGTGTTTACAATCTAAATCTCGCTCAAGAATTATACACACAACAATTTTATTATTATTGTACCAAATCCATTATGTGGTGTAAATGTCTGTCCATACTTTGTAAAGTCATTGGTTAAAGCATGACAATTAACATTTTTTTTCAGATGAGAATAAACATTTTGTATACATTTGATTATTTTACTTTTGTTCTTTCCACTATCTTAGTTTGATGAATTTAATCTCTATTTCCCACAAATTTGATCCCACAATTTTAATTGTGCAAATTTGATTCATGTTAACTTTTGACATTCAATATTTAATAAAACGCCTCCCAAAGAAAAAGAAAAACTCTCACCAATTCTTATCAGAGCTTTTGGGCTCAGCAATATAAAACTACTCCACTGTCAAATAATTGTCAATACACAGAATGTGGCAGAGTATTTCAACTGTACATAAAAGTTATGAAATCGCCTCCCCCTACACAGATTGATTCCTTACGTTGCAACTAGCTAGCAAGTACGCCTATCGAAGTTTTTAGTTTATTAACAAAGTTCATCTCATTAGAGACCAATTTATATTTGTATATAAAAAGGCTTGAAGAATTAAAAACAAAACAAGTAACATCTTTCATCAATCAAATTGTATATATTTGGTGTTTTGTTAAGAATTTTCTAGACAAAATCCAACCAAATGAAGAAATTTGAGGAAACAAGTTGCAACGATCTAATTAAATTCAAATAATTTTTGGTAATAAAAGCCAAAGTTGTGAAAGTACAAAATCAAATATCACAGCCATTGCACTAATCAAGTTTCATGCTCAAACACCAATTTTTTTTGGAATGATTGTTACTCTTCCATAGCATCTCCTTCAATCACTTCCACCTTCTGCTTCAACGGGGTAATCTTTGTTAAGAGGACCTCTGCAATGGAGAATATATATTAGTAGAGTATGTAAATTAATTTCTAAAGGAATATTTTCCATACTGTTTAATCAGCTAGAATTAAAAAAAAAAAAAAAGGAAACAGAATAAGGAAAAACGGGCAGACACAGAAGGGGCAGGTCATTCAATGTTTAATTATTTTCTCAAACCCTCAATAGGAATTCTGCTTTTTTTAAAATGTCATGGGTGTATATTATCTAAGAAAAATTATACAAAGACTCCTCAACTTAGGATTATGTGCAATTTGTCTCCCTGTGCTTCCAATTGAAGCAATAAACCCTAAATTGTAAGACTGCATAAGTACACCCTTAATAACCTATTAAATTTGAACAGTTAACAGAATTGTGTATATGACATGCATGGTACTGTGCATACAGCCTCTGCTATATGTAGCCTTGTGTATTGTTTAACATTGCATTAACAACAACAAAAATAAGTGGAGTAGATTTGTTATAGAAACTTCAAAAGGAAAGAAATAATCATATTTGTGTTTCATGTAAGTTGAATTCACAACTCTGTCATGTGTCAATATTTCAACATATAGCAACAAAAGATGCAATTTACACAATGTTAACTCATATCAGTTCAGGAAGATGATTGTTTAAATTGGAATTACAAGGAGGCAACAATTTGAAAGGGGCTTATATAACTTGAGCTATTATCTAAGTTTGATACTTCACTACCAAATTCCCAAGACTATCATTGTTTTCACAAGGTGAGATACTATGCCATGCTAGACTGCAAACCATTGACGGTTGACACACAATACTAAACAAAACAGTATAGTTTTATTGCAGTCTCAAGTTCAAGTATATTAAATTAGCAAAATCCGCAACTAACCTGTCTTTTTGGGGAAATCAAAGCCTTTTGGATTGACATAGGTACGAGGATTTGGTAGAAGGTGGTTCCTGAGATATTCCTTATGTCCCTGTGAAGCATTAATGAAGAAATTGTGAAGAAATTAGAGTTAGATAACTCATCAAAAAAACAACCTGTACAATTGGGTATCAAAGCACTCACCTTGGTTATCACACAAACATCAACATTACTTCCACTTCCTAGGTCATTAAATATACCAGCACATATCGCCTCAACAACTAGCTTAATGCCTTCATCCCTCTACACCACAATTAAATGTTTATATCAAATTAAAATCTCTATCAAATTGCAGCATTTCAACATGATAAAAAGTTACAAACACCACCAGTATCAATTATAACAAATATAATGCACAATTTTACATTTAGATTTGAAATTGACATATTTACTTCATATTGTTCCATTGAGATGATTATAAATTGAACAAATTTTGATAGACTATTATCAAATCAATGTTCTCAATGCTAGAAGGCCAAAATTCCACCATATAAACATGCCATTGTGGTCTATGGCGCCGCCATAGCAGGCCTCCCTTCACAAGCTGCCTATGGTAGGCAGCTGGCGAAAAACCCGTCACGCCATGGCACCTCCATTTAACAACAATGTATCAAATGCACTCCTCTAAGGCTGTGAGCCTTGTATGCTTACTTACACTCAAACTTTCCTTGTACTTAGACTCAAATACAGACATTGCAGCAAGTGAACCTGATCCCATTGTAGCAAATGGGAGGGTGTCAGTTGACCCATGAGGATAAATCTGCAAAACAAGTCATGAGAAATTGAGCTATAGGCATTCAAAACAAGCTAACTTGAGTATAAAAGAAAAGTGTTAAGCAATGAACTAACAGTATGCAAGTGAGGTCCAGTGATATCAACCCCACCAAGAACTAAAGCAGCTGAGACATGCCCTTGATAACTGCACAATAGTTTAAGAGAGTCAGATTCGGTGGTTGATATAGAGAGAAAAATCACTTGATGTGCAAGTTCTGAAACTCAACTTGAACAGGTGTTTCTTAAGAAGAGTCAGTGCCGTAACAACTCTTGATTCCCGACCAGTATGGTAGCGATGTAGTTGCAGCTGTGAGCTAACCATGTCTACAGTAAATAACAAATTTCTCATTTTCAACAGTTTTACTATATTAATAATAAAAATAGTAAAAGCTAAAGATGGGATCCATATGCAACTATCCGTAATGCCTAACGTAAAAATGTGTAACAAGAAAAATGCATTTTAAATAAATACCTGTTACAGCCTCTGTATCAGCAGCTGTGCCTGCTCCACAGCAATATATGTTGGGTGCCATATAATGAATTTTTTCACAGTTTTTATCAGCCACTATAGGTCCTTCAGTTGCCCTAGTATCAGCCCCAAGAATGACACCATCCTGAGTCAAATTTATTAAGTGGGAAACTTCAGCTTTAGAATACAATATATAAATTAAACTTCAGTCACGTAGATTTTCAAAACATAAAAATCAAGATATTCAGAGCCAGTCTAGGCTTCCCATACTCTCTCCTCCCTATAAAACAATGCACAATTTCAGAGCCAACTATTGCCCTAACATAAACAAAATCAACATGCAACCTAAGCAAATGCTCCCAACCACAAACACCCAATTCAACCAAACTTATAACATTTACATATAAGCAGAACTTCCTTCACCCGCACAGCGAAACCTCATAAGGCCAGACTTCACATCATGTGTCTGAATCCATTATTCCATGGGAACACACTCACAATTTCGGTATTAAAAAAAATCACAATAAAGAAGCAAAGAGAAAAGAGTGAAGGCAAACACTGAGAAAAACAAATAAAACACAGCGATGTATACATATATGATAGATAAAAATTAGGTTATATAGATATAACAAGAGCGAGGGAATGATTGAAACCTGGAAAACTAAACCGACAATAGTGGTGCCAGTTTTGAGAAAGGTTGGGGCTTTGAGGCCCTTGTCTTGAAGCATTGCGTTTCTTCGGCATAGATCAAAACTGAAGCCACCCTTGGGAGGAAGATCCAACGACGGAGACATATTCAATGGACCCTGCAAAACATATAGAACGAGAAGTTTGACGGTGGGATCGGAAAGAAATAAAGGGAGCTCCAAAAACCTAGCTAGGGTTTTGAATAAATACATACCGAGAATAGGGAAAGAAAAAAAAAACAATAATAATAAAACGATACGATACTCACAGAGAAGGGATGTTGAGGCGACCGTATGGAAAGAAAGTGAAACTTAGAGAGAGTGCAGTAGCGACGAGCGAGCTAGGAAGCAAAGAGAAAGCAATTCTTCAAATTTGGGCAGTAGAGAATACAGATTATTATGATTTCTGAATCCCCAATTGCTTGTAGAATGGGTCACGTGCCAAGTTTATACAAATTGCAAATCACTCCCTATATATTGCAAGAAAATATCTCAACCAGTAATTATTTTTAAAACTGTTATATTGATAAATAAATAAATAATGAAAACTGATCAAATCGAAAATTGTTAAATTCATCTGCGGGTCTCATATTTTTACTAAATTTTTTATTAGATCTCTGAACCTTTTTTTTATTAGGTCCGGATCAATTGGTAAATACATTATTTTAATAGTTGTCCATTACTTCATAAAAAATATATTTTACGTTGTATCAAATTGTTTTGTAAAAAATGTTTTGTTATTGTCTAATTAAAAATATTTGTTAAAGTCTAACATAAAGTAAATTTAAAGGATCTTGTAGCATTGTGTACCAATTGTTCATACCAGTGTTCGTAGCTGTGATCAAGTTAATACAAGACTATCCATCTTACCTTAACCATTTGTATTTAGCCTGCAACATTCAGAATTTATATTAGCCATTTTGTTGCTTGTTTATCATGTTCCGACATCGAATTAGCTTTCATGGGATGACAAGCTTTTATGCATTACATTCCCCTAAAGATTAGCAGTTAGACACTTTGGATTTCCAATGCGGCGAGTCTGTACCCCAACCATGTGTTAGTTGTCCAAATACCATGCACTTGCATACATCAAATCCTTTTACCAAAAAACATAGTGAAAGCTAAAATTGCCCCACGAAGGGACTAATTCAAAATTGTGTTACTGCAAAAAAAATTGAAAAAATTCTATATCCGTTTCAGTGTTGTTCATATATCATCCTTTTAATTTTGGATACTTGGCGATTTATGGCCAGATATAAAAGTTATTAATAACTTCCCCACAAGAACTTCAGCTTAAAAATTAGATCAAAATGAAATAAGCTTGTGCATTGTCTATCAGTCTATGCTTTTAATTTGAAGAACTTCTGCTCTTGCTTAAGAGGACATGTTAGATACAAAAACTATTCATAAACCTACACATAAAAGTATAAGTTTTTGAAAGAGTAATTCCTTTGCTCCACCTCTGAAAATACCTCAGACCACTATAACTACAAATAAAAAGCAACTTACCAGGGATAATAAGAATTTGAAGTTGCCTAAGCTCTTTCAAAGATTGTTGATGTTGATGATTGAAAGAACTGGCTTTTCTTATTCTTAATACACCCAGTTTTTGGCCTACAATCTACATTAATTTTATTGAACTACAACTCAGTGAGATTACCACTGACACATTAATCTCCAACAGGGATAAGCAACAAGAAGAAGAATAGATAATGAAAGCACTAAAATTCATACATAGCACCTTAGAACAACACATTCATACATACACAAATACATCTGTTGTACATACCTAGCATCATATAATCAAGGGGTCCTGTTAGGCCGTTACTTTCATTTTCGCTTTTATTATTGTCAGCAGGAGAACATGAATTCTGTCTTACAAACAAGCACAGCCCCTTTAGCCACCAGAGTTGGCCTAGTGGTTAAGAGATTTGAGTAGTCTACATGAAATCCTAGGTTCAAATCTCATTGTTGCAATTGTACAAGCACAAATGAAAATAAAACAGCCCCAGTCAAAAATCAAAATCACTTCACCTAAAATGCTAAACACAAAATTCCAAAGCATGCTTGATTATTACATTACACTGCACTCTAAAGTCTAAAGTCTAAACACAATAATCATAAAAAATCAGCAATATGTGAAGTATGGTCCATGGTGAAGCTAGGAATCTTATCCAACTTAACAGGGTTGTTCTTCCCTCCTACCAACTTAGCCGGGTTCCCGACAACAGTAGTCCTTGGAGGAACATCCTTAATAACCACAGAACCAGCACCAATCTTAGCCCCATCACCAACCTTAATATTCCCCAAGATACAAGTTCCAGCACCTATCAGCACCCCATCACCAATCTTTGGGTGCCTATCCCCAGAAACCTTACCAGTCCCTCCCAACGTGACACTATGCAGAATTGATACGTTGTTTCCTATGACAGCAGTCTCTCCCACCACAATCCCAGTTGCATGATCCAGCAAAATCCCACTTCCAATCCTAGCCCCCGGATGAAAATCCACCGCGAAAATCTCCGAAACCCGGTTCTGAATCATCACAGCAAGAATCTTCCTTCCCTGAAGCCACAGCTTGTGAGCCACCCTGTGAGCCTGGCACGCCAGAAAGCCTTTGAAATTCAAGAAGCAGTGCACGTGGCTTATGCAAGCAGGGTCTCTCTCCTTCACCGCTCTCAGGTCACACTTCACAGCATCCATGATGGCTTGGTCGGTCTCCAAAACCGTCACAAAAAGATCAGAAAGTGTGCTGCTTGGAAGGCTTGTGCTGCTGAGTTTGATTGCAAGGTGATTGGCCAACGCGGTTTCAAGTGTCTTGTGAGAGAGAATGGAAGTGTTGTAGTAATTAGACAAAACGGGTTCCGCGGTGACATCGAGTTTGGCTTCTTCCTGCATCTTCGTCCACACATCGACTTCAACCTCATCCGCTTCAACTTGTTCTACGGTGGAACCAGTGTGCAAGGTGTTGAATCTGCTCCTGCTGTGATTGAAACTGGGTTTGATGGTTTTGGGGTGGCCCCACCACTGATTATGGTATTGTGTGTCTTGTTTTGGTGATGGAGTAAGAAGGGTGTGAGTGTGAGGATGAATTGTTGCTGGATTGTTTTTGTGGCCAACAAAGAAGAGGGACACTTGTTTTGGTGATGCAGTCAAAAGGGATTGCCTTCTCATCATGGTTTTGTTTCCAGGGAAGAACAAGGTTGAAGGTTATGGAGACCCCAAAGACCAGATTCCAATTTCACTATCAATTATTTTTAGAGAAAAATGCATCTGCACCGTCATTTTATCATTGATGGATTGTCAAAGATACATTTTGGTGGTCTTGAGCTCAATATCCTCTCCAAGATAATATCTTTTCTCCTCCTTTTTTTTTTAAGCAATATATCCTTGTCCTTTGTCCCTACAAATAATATCTTTGTATGCACCATGTGTTAAAATACTTTATATCTTCTAAATTTAATATATATATATATATATATAATTTACATTTACAATAAACAATTTAATTTATGACATTTTTTTAAATGTTGATAAATAAATAAATTGTTTAAACTTAATTCAAACATAACATAAAGATTTAAAAAAACACCTAAAAAGATGAAATATTGAAATACACGCGAAAAGCTAAAACAAAAACAAAAAAAAAAAATTTGAGGTAGTTGGAAGAAAATTTTATTATTATTTGAATAATGCATTAAATGCACGTCTAAAAGACAAAGAAAGAAAATGTTAAAAAAAATTAATTAATCTGTAAAAAACAATAATTAAGAAAGTGTGAGTGAGTAAAAGTCCTACCTCTAAGCTATGTATTATAATTTATTTACAATATAATAATAGATTTATCGAGTAACTATTATTTTGTTTTAATTATATATATAATTAAATTCTTAATGTATTTTTCTATGAAGAACTATAAATTTTATTCTTATTTTAAATTTAAATGTTTTAAAATTAGCTATGCATATTACCATTACCGTTTTAAGTTTTTTAATTAATATTCGTTAGGTAGTAGAGAAGAATATAGTACACAACAAAGTAATTAATTTTTAGAATATAGGTAGTAGAGAGTAAGAAATAAAAATGAAATCTTAACATAAAATAAATTTTAAAAATATATTAATTTGACGTATGAAAAAGGGGAAATTACGTAAACTAAACTGATTAATTTAATTATTTTTGGAAAGCCTAGAATAATTTAAATAATAAAATTACATGCGTTAAGAATAAAAATAATATGATAAATTTATTTCACTCTAAGAAATTATTTGATTTTATAAAGGCGAATTATTTAATTATACGTTGAAAGTCTTGGAGAATCTTAGAACGTGCAAGTTTTGTAAAAGGAAAAGTCCACCTTTGGTTTCATTGAGTCAAATTATTTCAAAATATACATTCCCTATACCACATTCCCACCCAATTCCCATGTAACCCATGACATCACCATTATCATAGCTTCAACATATTCATGCTCCCTCCCCTATAAAAAAAACATAATCATGGGCTTAGCCACCTAGAATATACAAAGTAAAGAGTTTATTACATTTTATTATTTGATTAGCGGTGATTTTACATGAGAGAATGAATGTTTGGTAATTAATACTATCTATCATTAAATGTACATCAAATGAAAGTTATAGATACTAACGAGTCGTAGATTTAAGTAGTATATCTTTAATTTTTAAGGTCTTGAAATCGAGTTTTATATATGAAAAAAAATGTTTAAAGAATGAGTCTGACCATAGCCGGGATATTTTTGGTTCATTAAGAATTATTTCCTGTTGATTTTGTAGAAGATACCTGTACTGTAGGGGAAAAAAGTGAAAGATCACGAGACTCATGACCAAACAGTAATAAACAAAATATTATAGTGCTATAGAATTTTGAATTGTGAATGTTATCGTCTCTAAATAGTATATATTAACACTAAGCGTGAGTAACTGAGAAGAGAATTCTAAAATTCTCACATTTTACAGGGAAATTAGAATTCCATAGTTTTAGTTTGTGTAGATTTTTTTAAAAAAAATTCAAATTTAAAATTCTACTTATGATTAAATCCAAACTGTCAATTGTAAATTAGAGAATTTAAAATTCCCTTTAAAATTACTTTCCAATGTTCAAATTTTGTATCCAAACACACTGTATAAAACATTTATATATTTTATCTATTACAAATAATTTCTCTTAGTTATTCAAATGCATCATATTTACACTCTTATTTTTTCAAAAAATAAATAATTTTGTATTTTCATTTAATCATAAATCATCATGATTATATGATTATCATGACTATGTAAAATTATTTTACATTTTAAGTGCATTATCATTAATTTCTTTGAAAAAAATTAGATGTTAATGTAATTTGTTATAATATTAAATATTTTGTAAAATATATATTTCACTCTTTATTATGTCCGGCAATATCTGTTTTATATCATATCTCTTGTCCCATGAGAGTCTTTATGCTTTTTTTAAGTTGTTTTTGTATCATATGCCACAGATAAACTGTTTGTGAAAAAAAAGGGAATCTTTCGCGTATGGTGGATATCTAAGGTCTTCAAACATATTTTGGAACTTATGTATTATTGGCTTTGTAAAGTAAAAGGACCTAAAAAATTAATATTTCTTTTGGACCAAACTTGGCAGTCAAGACATACTTGCATTGTCTTGTTCCTAGGCGGCTGTTTTATATAAAAGTTTGATTGCACTTTTATTTCTCATATTTTAATTTACTTGAGAATTTAACTTTTAGTTGTAAGTATTTGTGTTTAGTTTATTTTTAGTTCTTAAAATGAAGTTCTTCACCCAATATTCTGTTTAATAATTAAAAAGCATAACATAATTGCGACATCAGGTAGCATTTAAAAAAAGCATTACAAACTATTAACATAAGTTATTTATCAAACATTTTTATTTTTCCTAAACAAACATTTTATTATCTAGTAAAATAAGTTTTAAACTAATCGAAAAATGTTGCCAAACACACTATAGAGCTCTATGGCATGTGAAAATTATATTACTGTTGTTATTATTGAAGCAGCTGCGGAAAACATTAATTACAAAGGGGAAACCGAATTGCAAGTTAGAGAAGGGCATGTTATTTTATCAGCATTTCATGCCTAGCCAAGTAAACCAAGCTTTCTGCATTACTGAAGATGCTCTGACCCAATAAGCATCAAAACTGTGCGTATTTGATCATGTTATGTAATATGGATTATGGAGGATACTTCTATGTTTCGAATCTACATCTGCCCAATATTTAAATCTACTATAAAGGATAAATATTCCTTTACATTCCAAAAACTCATTCAGGCCAGCTTACCGAAAAACCTAAAATATCTTACTTTTTAGGAAGCAATTTGATCACAGATTGTGGCATCCTAGAAAGAAGAACTAGCATTCACAAAAAATGAGCCATTTCAACTCAAAAGATAAAATACAAATACCCATCACTAGAGCTACTAGATTGTCACCGCAATGGTGCTTGATTGTGACAGAAAAACAAAGTGTGTATTGCCATGGAAACGAAATTCTATCACGTTCATTTTCGCTGGCCAAATCGTTAAAAGAAGAGTCTCCAGCGTTTGAATGCTCGACTCAAAGGCCCAAACCACAGGCGAAGGTAAGGAAAGTAATGGATAGACACCTATACCAGTAGACACCCAGCAACCAAATAGAAGAAAAAGGACTATAAATTTGATATGATATGAAAAAAAAAAAAGATAAGCAAAGTAATAGGTGTCAATGAGATGTTTACACTGTTGGAAAATGTTAAAAAATTATTGCTGCCAAGGTAATAGCATCATAAATATTCAAAAAATAATAACATTTTACAATGTCAGGCCCAGATACCGCCGATCCAAGTCCAAACCAATAGGGCCTAATTCAGCATTTACATTCCCTAAATATATATAAAAATAATAACATTTTAGGTAATACAATTTTGGACTTATTTTATTTTTGATTTCAGATGAGTTCTTTAGGTTTTTAAAAAATAAAACTTAGTCCCATAAAATTAGGGAGGATACTTAGACCTTACGAATACTTGTAATGAGGAAAGTAGATACTTATTTAATAGGGATAGATCCAGGGTCACATATTTATTCATAAAGTTTAACGAAGATAAATGTAAATATAAGAATAAATATTTAATATCAAATTGTCAAGAATGTTAAGAGACTAAAGTAATAAAAATTTATACTTAGATGTGTTGGATTGGACTTACTCCTCCAATGTTAACCCAAGCTCATTTGAGGGTTCTAAAAATCCAAACCTAATTCTCCACTATAAATACATTAGTTGATTGTGGAATTAAGTGAGACTGAGACTGCAGACTCAGAAATTGAGAGATTGAGTGTGAGAGTGACTTCGCACATTTGACATTTAACTGCGTGAGAGATTCTGTAGATTTGAGTCTCAAGTGACATTCTTGGGAACATATTTGAGCAAGCTTTCGTGCTTTGCATTTGAGAGATCTATAGAGAGAGTTTGAGCGAAACACTCTAGGGAGTTTGATTATCACCATTGTTGGAGAGGTTGAGTGTACCACCACCTTGATGTATTTGATTCATTGTAACCGATTATTGTTATAATGAATATTTGATTATAGATCAGTGTCCCGTGTGTTTTTCCTTTCCAGATTGAAGGGATATTTTCTCACTTTAAACAATTAATTGTGTTTCTCATCTCGTAGTTGATTGATTACGTTTTCGCATTTGACTATTTGAGGATACGTTTTTTACCTAACAAGATAAAATTGGAAAAAAATAGTATTACAAAAATGTATTTTAGTGTACAAATTTCCATTCACTGCCAAGCAAGGCAAAGTATGAGTTTAATAAAATAGTGGTCGTGTGAGAGGTAGATAGATGGTAGGGAAAGAAGGTAATCGCCATGAATGAAGGTAGAGTTTATTAATTGTTTTGGTCAATAATGGGCACTGAGTGTTAATTACTATGTGAATAAAGAATTGAAATGAGTAGTAACTCACCATTATAGTCTGAAGGCAGAGATTTTAATTGTCACACTCAAAAAGAACGGCTGATTTATTCTTTTCATTTTCACCCCAGCCATGAGTTAATTAAGCACTAACTTTTGCTGTGTACAACTTAACTTTGACTTTTTCTGTAGCCTCGAACACATACAACGAGCTTAACTTCAAATTGTCAATTGAGCAACAGGTTAATTTCCGCATAATCACGGCAACAGTGTCCACCGCAAGCAATTGCAGGACCAATTTTGACCAAATGAACTTGGAATTTCCCTCTTATGAGTTGTCAATCTACCCAATTTCTTAATTCGCTTACAGTTGAGAAAGCCAAACTTCCACGACATCTACGATCTATATACAAATATTATTTATTAAATATAATATATATGATCAATTTAAATAATATACTTAAATGTTATATTCATTAAACATAATTGATTGGTTTGTTTAAGCTTATTTCTTAAAAATATATACTATTTTAATAAAATAAACAATTTTTTTTTGTTTTCATAGTATTTATTTAAACTATTTTTGTTTAAAATAAATATATTTTTATTTATTTTAAGAAGTAAATCATATATGCTTATTAAAAAAATGTTTTTAAAATTTTTTATTTTAAAATTACTTTTTTTAAAGTTTAAATAACTGACCCAATATATTTGTTCGATATTTGTTACATGTAATGCATATTTACTAACTTAAAAGTATGGCCCTTTTTATATATAAAATATATTAGATAAACTTACTATTAAATAAAATATAATTATTATAAAATTAATACTTAAAATATATATTAAAAATTATTATTATTATTATTATTATTATTATTATTATGATTTAACTGTGCATATAAATTAAACTCTTAAAAATAAACAAATTTATATAACATGAATACCCGTATATATAGTTTTTCCAATAAACATCATTTGTAATAAATATATATCTCTAAACTACCTAAGTCGGCTTTCTTATTACCACATGGTACCTGCAATATTACAACTACTATTCCGTTCTTTTTCTATTCTTTTTGAGAAACTACTATTCCGATCTTAAACACTATTGTATATAGGGATCAGATTTTGTCCTAGCTAACTAAGTCATAGATATAATTTTAATAAAAAAAAGTATTAAAAGAACTATTTCATCAAATGCCTTCGTACAGCCCATGAAATTACAACCGCTCTTCTTGTTGTTGAGTTTCATATAAACTTAAACGACATAAAACTCAGTCCTGTGAGTTTCATTTTAAGATTCTCTTCATTGAACTTATAATCGAACTCCTTCATTAAACTCAATATTCATCTCTTAATCCCCAATATAGTCTTGGATTCTCGATCATTCTCTCACTCCGTGTCCGTGAAATTGAAATCCTTCAATATCTTCTTACATTCCTTTACCACGCAATATTACAAAGTTCAAGTGTGTTATTTCCTAGCTATAGTAGCTAGCTAGAGGAGGAATGGCTAAGATGAGGTTATTATCAGCTTTGGTTTCTTTGGTTTTGTTGTTGATGAAGTGTGTTCAGGTGCAAGGTGACACTGATAGTGATCATGCTAGAAACTTCATTACGTGGGAAGACTTCATGGTGGATGAACAAGGTATAACATCCAATGTTGGTGGTCGAATTATTGTGGTCGACCAAAGTGGTAATGGAGATTCAACGACTGTTCAAGGGGCTGTAGATATGGTTCCCCAAAACAACACAGAAAGGGTCAAGATATACATTTATCCTGGAATTTATAGGTTTGCAATAGCAATTTAGTTCATTTTCATCAAATAATTAAGATTTATATCAAATTTCTCTTGGCTATTACATCCTAATTATAGTTGCAAGCAGTTGTTATTTTTCTTTGCTAGTTCTTCCATTTCCAGATGAACAAGTTAAACGATTATTTTTTTTAAAGGAAATGTGATATATGGTGTGAATTATATATATGCTACAGATGTGATATATATGCAAAGTACACTATACTTCCCGATAGTTTAAACGATTTAATAAATCTTCCATCTATCAATCTATCTATATATATTAATCTTTATCTTTGATATATCTAGTTTCTTCTTTTCTCTCCTTTTGAATTAAACACCACATGAAAGAATTTGAATGTTTTAGTCCATTTAAATTAAATGTTAGATTTTTAGCGATATACCTTTCATTTCTTTACAATATTTAATTTCACTAGTTTGAATATATACTGTTAACTTTGGGATTTTATTTTAAAATATAAAACAAAACTTGAAATCGCCAAGTTAATATAGTAGGTGAATTTAAAATTTTAGTTCATCTCTTAATGAGATATATACAATTAATTGTCAAAAAAAGTAATAAGAGTCACAAATAAGCGAAATGCTCTTTAAATTAGTTCGTGGGAAGTGATATAATACATCTTAAATTCTTAATAGGATTGAATAGGAAACGGTCACTTTTTTAAGATGGCAAATGGTTTGGTTTGGGTTGCTAGTGAAATTTTATGTATTTGTCTTTAATTATATGAGATATACCATATGCATTATCTATCTCATCAATCACATGCACGATTTAAATGTCAATATTTTGTAATTAATAATTGAGATATCCAATAATGTGTTGGTGTTGGTTATGCAGAGAAAGAGTGCATGTGCCGAAAAGCAAGCCGTTTATTTCATTTATAGGTAAACCTAATATAACAATGAATGCGAGAGAGGCAAATATAACGGCCAATGCGAAAGCTCTAAAGAATAATATAACGGCGAATGCGAACGCACTAAATATAACGGAGATAGCGAATGCCATACCCGTTATCACAAATAGTACTAAGGCATCAGACAAAGGCTCCGATGGCCAAGAAATGGGCACAGTTAGTACAGCAACTGTATGGGTAGAATCTGATTTCTTCTGCGCAACTGCTCTTACAATTGAGGTAATTAAGAACTAACTTATTGCTACCTACCTTTTTCTTTTTTTAGAGGGAGGGTTACTAAATACTACTACTATTCTCTAATTAGTCAACTACACAATCTTAAGAATGCACCAATTAGTCAATTAGACAATCTTAGGAATGCAACTACACCCTGTTTAAAGATTTTTTTTTAATGTGAAGTATTTCAATTTTGTCCATAATTTTAATAAGAGAATCTATAGATCACTTATAGTAAAAAAATATTCTAACCACATAAAATAAGTTAAAATTAACTTATCCATAAAATAAAATAAAAACTAAAATCAACATTTTAAGATAAGATAAAAGCATTTAATTTCTGTAAAAAGTTAACTTTAACTTACGCATAAATTAATTTTAATTTATTAGAGAAGTTAATTTTTTTTTCTTTTATATAAAAAAATATAGCTAAACAGACCTTAACATAATTTTGATGCATTATTACTTTTAGAAAAAATAATATGTGCTGACTGAAGCCTAAGTAATACAAAAAGAAACATGTCTATATTTGTTTTTCAGAATTTGGTAGATAAAGATGCAGATAAACGTCAAGCAGTAGCATTGCGTGTAGACGGTGATAAAGCTGTATTTTATCGAGTTAAGCTTGTGGGGGAGCAGGACACTCTCTTGGATAACACAGGAATCCATTATTTCTACCGAAGTTACATTCAAGGATCCGTTGATTTTATATGTGGCAACGCAAAATCATTGTTCCATGTAAATAAATTGCCACTTTGGTTGTTTTTTAATGTTTACTTCTTTTAGAACAAACTTGTTCACATAACTCACATAGTTTATGCAAAATCATTTTTCACTTTTACTTCTAAGCTGCCTTCTAACATTTTGAATTGGCGTTGATTTGTTGCACCAGGAGTGTGTAATAGAGTCTGTAGCTGAGTTTTGGGGAGCAATTGCAGCTCATCACAGGGATTCAGCAGATGAAGATACAGGGTTTTCATTTGTTAATTGCACAATCAAAGGAAGTGGTAGTGTTTTTCTTGGGAGAGCATGGGGCAAGTATGCAACAACAACATATTCCTACTGTCACATGGATGATGTTATTTTCCCCTTGGGATGGAGCGATTGGGGTGATCCATCTAGACAAGGGTATCATACCAATTGCCAACTCTCACTTAAATGATATCAAATGTTATTTAATCAGAAAATCGTTGCAATTTTTTTTTTTTGCTGAAAGTAATATGAGAATTTTCCATGAGATTATCCATCCTAGTACGACTCTCATTGCCAATGTCTAATAACTAATCATTATAAGATTTTTTTTTATAAAATATAGAAATAATAAAAAGCAATTTTTCTTTTCTTTTCTGGTTTTGACAGGACTGCGATGTTTGGGGAGTATGAATGTTCAGGAAAAGGATCAAATAGAACTGAGAGAGTGGAATGGTCAAAAGCTTTAAGCAGTGAGCAAGCTATGCCTTTCGTGAGCAGAGACTACATCTATGGAGATGGATGGCTTAGACTATAATAGCCAATTTACCCACTGTATGATATACATATGCTTGCTTCTCTATATATTCATCTCTTTATTATTTATTTACATAGCACCACGAAAAAATGTGTGCTAACTAGCTTAGATTTCAAGACACAGAAACAAGTTGTCATAGAATCCAAATTATGGATAATTGTAAACAATTTTGTGTTCAGTTCAAAAGTTTTTTCTGCTCTCTACCAAGTGCTAATTAAATTATATTAATTAGGACCTTCGCTAGCACATGGAAGAAGTACGCGAAGGGAAACTTCAATAACTCTTATAATAATTACAAATAATAATAACTGACACCGAGTAATAAGTTCAGTCTCTTACAATAAATTGTTTAGGTAAGTAGTAATAATTGACACTAAATAATAATCACAAAAGCCCCCTATATATATATATATATATATATATATATATATGGCAAAAAAAAAGAAGTTTTAACGCCTAACAAAATACCAATAAAAAAATCACATAATTTTTTTTATATGTAACAATTACAACAATTAATTGAACTAAATCCCCTTAAAAGAATCGCATAAATAAAACTTATAGATTAAAGGTTCCATGAAATTAATTACTTAAAGCATTTGGTTATATAGAATTACAAAATTTATTAGCACGATGATCAATAGGCTAGGTGCCTAGATCAAGTTAAGAAACATAAAATGAGTTAACCATGCATTTTGGTTGGAGTTCTAGCGTGTTCTCAGACCAAACCAAGGGCCACTTCCTTCTGATACAACACCAAACTAATAAGTTCATTTTTTTTTTATAAGAAACAAATAACAGTATTTTTAACAGTTTTTTATTTATTTATTAAAAAAGACTAAAAATAGTAAATTGATTCACTCGCTGTGTTAAACAAGCAGCGTGTGACTATAGCATAAGTAGGATTTTACATAAGTATTGGCTCGTCATTCATATTTACTTTTTAACGCACGAACGCACACACATCCTCTTATATAAATATAAAAAATATCATTAACCTGTATTTATTAATGCATAAAATGTTGAAAAAATATTGATAGATTCAATTATATATATATATATATATATATTTATATTTTTTAAATACCGTCATAGATATTTGTCTATATATTTTTTATAAAAATTATTAAATATAGAGTCAAAGTATTCTTTTATAGTAAATATATTAATTAATTGTATTTAAATTAACTTTTAATATAAAAATTCAATTTTCTTGCACGGGAATATCTCGTCCAAAACAAAAAATAAAAGTCAACGGGTGAATGCTTTCTCTTCCATTGAGCCCTGTTGTTAGTAATTTGATGACAATTTGTTTACTGGATTCCTTGCACAAAAGCCCGAGTCTGTAACATCCAGTTGGAAAATATTTACTTAAACTTGTGGCTAAGAAGGTTGTTCTCTTACTATAAAGTAGTAGATATATATTGAAAATGAAAATTAAGAGTGATAATAAATGAACATTTTCACATATTATACACCTTATTAACACTCTATTTCTTCGTATCATATCACAATATTTATTATATATATATACCTACATCCTTTTTCTCTTCTCTTTTACTATATAGGGGTTAAGTAAAGATAGGAAAACACTAATCTTTTTCCTATAACAACAATAGATGAAATTTGCAGGAGTTGGATATGGGGTGAGTCCAAGGACGCCTCAAATTTAGGCTTATTTCATGAGTTTTAAGAGTATTTTTAGTATCAGATCTTAAGCTCAATATCTAGTATTCATTATATTTTTCAATAAAAGAGTTGAACTCTTCATCTTAGAAAATGAGTTTTTGTACAGGAATCCTGAAGATCTACACAGTGTTTAAAAAAAAACTTGTTTCCCTCTCTCTCCCAAACAACAATGGCGGTACCAACAGAAGGAGAGAAAAATTCGAATAGAAGATGAAGAACTAGTCGTTGCAGAAGAAGAAAGAAAAATAACAGAATAAAGAAAGACATATTGGTGGATGGGGGACTTGTGACGGAGGGGAAGGGGGTGGGTCACGTAGGAGGGGGAGGGGAAGGGAGTGGACCGCGAGGGAGGGGAAGGAGAAAGGGGGTGCGTGCGATAGAGGTGAAGAGGAAGGTGGAGGGTCGTGGCGGAGGAAGAAGGGGAAGGTGCGCAACTGCGGAAGAAGAAGAAAGAAAAAGGCGCATGAAGAGAGTAGACAAAAGAAAAAAGAAAAAAAGTAATGTGTGAATAGGAAAAAGAGAAAAAAGAAAATAAGAAAAGAAAAAATAACGTGTAAAAAAAAAAGTGACTATTACAAGAAGCGTTATATATATATAAGATGAATTCATCAATATCTGGTGGAGCATATTAGGAAACGTCACATTAACAAAAATAATAAAATTTGATTTTTCTTTGAAATTAATGTGTTGCACTTTTTATTATTATCAAATTTATGTATTTTTTATTTCTTTAACATTTAATCATAAATAAAATTTATTTAAAATTTTCCATTTCTTAATATTCACATATTTTTTTTCTTTCATGTTTTATTAATTAAATTTAATTACTTAATTAATTATATTTAATTTAATAAATATTTAAAAGTGAACCTGATGTGAAACTTATTAAAAATTATCTCAGATACCAAAATAACATCTATCATTAAACAAAATATATAAAAAATCATGAAAATTCTTCAATTTTAAATCTTAAATATCACTATAAAATTCATTAAAAAGTAATATAAGATTTCACTTTAGAATTTATCACTAAAAATATTCTAATCTAAATAAGAACCGTGCTTATTTGGGAGCAACTATTAGGCACAAAGCTTGTCAAGCATCACTGCTTAACACCGTTAGTGCAATATGGATCTTCTCATGCCTCTTCATCAAAATCTTCTCTTCAGTTAAAATAAAAACCACTGTATTCCCTCTCATTTAACTGTTGTACAATGGTCAATGAAGGGCTGAGATGCTGCAAGATATTGGTAGTGGGGAATTTGGGCCAGAGAGAATATAGAATTCTCGACTGTGGTAGTGGAGAAATTATTATATGATTACAGAGTATCACTTATCTATTGTCTATAGTTTCGACTAATTTTTATATGTCATATGTTTAAGTTTTTAAGAATTTATATATGAAAAAAATTAATAACACTTGATTACATATTATATAGAAAATAAATCAAGTGATGTTCTAAAACCATTTAATAATTTCTCGTTGTTAGTGGATACAATAAATAACTTTTAATAATAACTAATATTTATATAATGAAAATTAAAAATAAGAGTTATTTTGAGATCCACTTGAAATATTTATGATGTGTTTGGTTAAGAGAAAAAAGTGAAAGAAAACAAAAATAAAAATTAAAGTAAAATAATTTTTTAATGAAAATATTAAGTAAGAATTATTGATTATTGACAAAAATATATATAGACCATGAAACTATATTTGAGTCATAGATATTATAAGATATATGTTCAAAAAATTTTAAAATAGTAATTTTATATTCATATGCATGTCAGATGTGAGACCATGTCTTGTTTTACTCTATCAACCTTTTGAGGTTATTTTTTTTTTATATTCATATATAATTCTATGACCAAATATATATTTCTCACGTTATTAACATGAATTTATTATCACTAGATATGTTCCCATGTGTGCACCCACAATTCTAAGAATCTTCACCGGCAGGACCAAATAAAACAGAACTTTCCATTCATGATATTTTGAGCATTTTTAATGGGAGGTGTTTGGTGGATTTCTAAAATAAAAAATTGTTTCTTAGAAAAAAATTTGTATCATAAAGTATTTAGATGGCATGAGAGTTTCTTAAAAAAAAAATTGAATTTATAATATAAGAAATTCTTTCTAGAATTTCTTATTTTTCAAACATTACCAACCAATGAGATTTTTTTGAAATTTCTTGTAACTTTTATATTGGAGCAAAATTTTATAAGAATTGAGTAACACGACATTATAGAAACTACAAAAAGATATAAAAGACTCTAAAAAAATTCATATAAGCATTCCCAATTGAAGATGGAATTACTACCTCTCATTTCCGGTACCTTTTATCCATAACCTTTTACTGCACTTAATAAGCACTTCCTTTATTTTTCTTATGTGAAACGGTGGACAACATGTAAATGAAGCAAATTCATATCTGTAAATGTATGAGCCTAACCAATCCTTGCCTATAACTGGAGATGGAAGCGTGTGTGAGAGAGAATTGTGACTCATGACACCATCAACTCGTGACTCATGAGTGAAGCTTATTTATTGTTTTTACCTTAAATGGCCAAGGACTGTAATGAAGGGAGAATTTGAAATGATTTGCTATTGTAAAAATTGAGGTAAAATTCACTTTCGTCACTCTTCAGCGCACTAATTTTTTTTCTTATATTGTAACCGTTGTATACTCTATGATTGTGCAATACTGTATTTATTGTCCTCTCACCACCACCGTAAAAGAAGTGGCTTCACGCTATTAGAATTAATCTATCTTCTTTATGTGCTATCCAACCCAATAATTGATTAAATGTTAACTGAGAATTATATGATGTGAACATAACGTAATTAATAATCAATGGACTGATCAACTTTTAAATAACTCAATACGTTAATTACCACCCAAAAGTCCAGAAGAGGAGAGTTACTCGACACATGTTAATTTAAAATGTTTTCCAATCTATTAAGCCAAGCCACGACCATAAATATCTATTAATTGTTACGTTGATGAAATAATTTCACTTGTATTTTACGTATTTGATCTCATCGTCTCATCTCATAGGTATAGGTATATATACAAAACAAATGTAATAATATTAAGTGTAACCTTGTCCCAGCCCATTAGCCCACACAAAAAAGTTTAGGAGGGACCAAATTCTTAATTCATTAAAATCATAATCAACTGATCATTTCTCTTGCAGGAAACACTTGAGTATTCATATTCCTAGAAGTAGCTGAACAATAATAACTTGAAAAATCCATCTCATACTGCATCTATTACCAGATGAAAATCAAACATTCAACATTGTCCAAAATCGCATCATTCATAACATTATTAATTCAAAATGTCAAAATATTTTTTTGCTAAACGAAAATTAAAATTGAACAAGTGGTGACAGTTAACATATAGTAGTTTATGATTTTATATATAAAAGGAGGGAAAAAAAAAACATTTGGAA
Source organism: Glycine latifolia (assembly GCA_013407115.1). Lineage (NCBI taxonomy): Eukaryota > Viridiplantae > Streptophyta > Magnoliopsida > Fabales > Fabaceae > Glycine > Glycine latifolia. The sequence continues at coordinate 901,362 of CM023942.1, forward strand.
AGGTCCAAGACCAGTTCACCAAATCAAAGAAAGATCCAATGCAAGAGAAGAAGAGCATAGTGGGGGGCAGTTGCACCCAATATCCACACCCCTTGAATCTACAACCGCTCTTCTTCTTCTTCTTCTTCTTCTTCTTCTTCTTCCACTTTCAGTTACTCAACACTCTTTCTGTTTCTACTGATGCATTTGGCAAGTCTCATAGTTTATTCAACGTTTCTTCTAAAACAAAAACAAGAAAAAGGTTTCTTTATGTTTCTTCTATTATACTAAAAAACAAAGCCACGTTTACTTTCACAGTCCCTATCTTTATATTTCATAACAACATCAGCATATGCATGCCTAGCTAATATATCAGGATTGGAACAGACGTATATATATTGTCACCATAACGCTCTTATATTTATTGCAATCAGCAACTCCACGTTTCAAACTCTAAAACCGGCCGTTACTCCACTATTTCATCAGTAACACAAGCTTTTTGTGCCTTCTCATTTTGGAGTTTCTTTTTCCCACTTTGCTCCTATAATAATAACTCATCAACAGTGTTTTAACACACACAAACCTTCATGCTAAGTTTCTTATTTGTTGTGTGTCCACGAAATGATGACGATGATGATGATGGGTTTGGTGTCTTCCAGAGTAGTGTTCTTGTTTGTTGTTTCGGTTTTGGTGATTTGGGCTCAGGTGGATTTAGCAGAAGGTGGTGGTGTTAGGAATTACATTAGTTGGGAAGATTTGCACGTGGATGAACAAAGGTTGGCCGTGAATTCCCATAACAAGGTTCGAGTTATTATTGTTAACCAGAATGGTGGGGGACATTCAAAAACTGTTCAAGGTGCCGTCAATATGGTTCCTGATAATAATACACGAAGGGTCAAAATTTACATTTATCCAGGAATTTACAGGTCAGCAATTTAATTGCATACTTGTCATACTACTTTTAGTGTTATTCTCTTATAACAATTAGAGTTTCATTCTAGTAATCCATATGACAAAGATTTTGATTAACTGTGGGTTTGGATACGCAGCGCGGTGAAGCAAAATCAATTTTCTTTTCCACGGCCACACTGAAGCAACCCTTTGTTGCTTCTGATTTTTCACAGTCACACCATGATTTTAGCTGTCAGAATCGATTCTGAAGGTTATCCAAACATGCACTAAATTGTCAACTTGAATTATTGAGTTGAAACTCTAATTCTGGTTGAAGAACAACATCAAAATCTGAGTTTTATCTTTTTTTCAATTAGATTTTGTCTCTGACTTTCACAACCTTGTGTCATTATTATTCAGTTCCAATCAAAAGCAGTTGTTTTAATTCTTTGCCTTAATTTGGAAACAGACATTTTTTTTTTTGTTTTTAGGGTAACGGATGTTGGTTTGGTTGGTGTTTTTGATCCAACAGTTACATTTATTTGGTTTCCTAAAATTTCATGTGTCATTAGGACCTTGTCCTTACGGGTATTTTTTTTTATCATTAAAAACTCGACTTATGTTTGTTTACCCTTTGTTTATATGCAATTTGTGCAGAGAAAAAGTGCATGTGCCTGTGACCAAGCCTTATGTATCATTTATAGGGAAAAAAAAATAAAACAGCAAGTCCTATTATTACTTGGAACAGCAAGTCATCTGACATAGGCCCAAATGGCACAGCATTGGGCACCTATGCTTCAGCAACAGTAGGAGTGGACTCAAATTATTTCTGTGCAACTGGGGTCACTTTTGAGGTAAGGATAATTTTTGGTACCCTGGAATTCCCTGCATTCACTTTTCAACACATTTAACAATTCAGAACTATTGGATGAAGATTAAGCGACAGAGGTTCCAAGTTAGTCCCTAGATTCAAATAAATTTTAAAAAAAGTTTCTGAAAGTAGCTTTTGTGATTCACATAATTTGTTTGTTTCATATAGGTCCTGCATGTTATCATTAAAATGTAAAGTACCTGCATATAAGGGCTAAATTGCATTTTAATGAGAACATTTGAAACCAATAAATTATCTAGATGTATAAGGCTATTTTCAGGGATGTTTTTAATTTATTTGAATTCGGAGACTAGTTTAGAACCACTATACACTTTCAGATACCAAAGTGATCATTCATCCTTAAAGGACACATATTTTCTCTCAGTCAATCAACTTAAAACACACATTTAAAATCTTAGTCAGTCCTATTTTCATTCAATGGTTATAAATGTACTGAATGCATGAATGTGTGGAAAAGTGACTGCATTAAATCCAGCTCCAACACAAGACAAGTGCATTTTGAACTATTTCAAATGCCAATCTTTGGGTGCATGGTTGCAGAACTCAGTAATTACATTGGCTGGTGGAAAAGGGATGCAAGGAGTGGCACTGAGGGTAAGCAGTCCAAAAGCAATGTTCTATCGAGTCAGGATTAAGGGGTCACAGGACACTCTCTTGGACAACATAGGAAATCATTACTTCTTAAAGTGTCGCATCATAGGAAAAGTTGATTTCATCTGTGGCAGCGCAAAATCACTCTATGAGGTAATATAAGATGATCCCTTTCTATGTTACTAAAACAAAACTAGTGACCAAGTTTATTTAATTTAATTCTGACCCTTGAGAACTATGGAGCAGAAGTGTCGTCTTCAGTCTATAGCTGAGAACTATGGAGCAATAGCAGCACATCATAGGGATTCACAAACAGAAGACACAGGTTTTTCTTTTGTAAGGTGCAGTATTAGAGGATCTGGCAGTGTGTACCTTGGCAGAGCATGGGGGAACTACTCAAGAATTATATACTCCAAATGTAATATGGATGGCATTATTAATCCTCAAGGGTGGTCAGACTGGAATCGTTCACATAGAAAGAAGTATGATATTATTAATATTTGTTCTTGGAGAAGTAGTAGCACACAATTTCTAATATGTTTTTTAACACACTCTATTATTGGTGAAAATTCATTAGAAACTTCAAATTGTGATTTCTAATAATATAAAGAATGTGTTGCTGGTTTTTCTCTGTTTTATTCCATTCTAGAATTCATAGAATCATAGTGCAGAATATGTCTAAGAAAATATGGTATTTCAGGACTGCAGTGTTTGCTGAGTATCAATGCAAGGGAAGAGGAGCAGAGAGAAGACATAGGGTGCCTTGGTCAAAATCATTCAGCTATCAGGAAGCAAGTCCTTTCCTTTACAAGAGCTTCATAGATGGAGACCAGTGGCTCAGACTGTAGCATTACAATGCACCAATTACATGACATTATTCAATATTAATTTATATGCTAGTTTAATATGTAACATATCCCCCAAATGATCAATTTTGATGCTTACTCTTTCTCTTGTAAGGGGTGTTTTTTATATGTATGTACGGGGTCACAGATGCTTAATCTGGATCATAATCATAAATCATTATGACTCCTGACGTGCTTTTACTCTTGTTAATACTTGAAGCAACACTTAATATGAATGCACTATCATTGTCATGTTATTTGTAAAGGAAATGCCATTCTTATAGAGGTGGTTAACCATTAGCTTTATCAACTGAATTTTTTTAATATATTTTTCAAACAAAAAGCGAGGTTGTCTTTTTATAAAATTAAAATATGCCACAAAATCAATTAATAATTTAATTTATTTTAAAAGTTATATATAAAACAGAATAATAAGCTTAAACAAAAGTAGTATTAAAAGTTAAAACTCAATCTCATTTTCATATAATATCAATTCATAAAGAATTTCACATTAATAATAATTAATAGTTCATATAAGCACTTTCATTTGTGTCATGTGATACTCATGGTCAGGGATGGGAATGGCACGGGCCTAGTACCTCCACTCCCTCAACACTTTCTTTATATATGTAAGGAAAAAAATTATTAGTAGATCTTATCTCTAATTTTATACCTGATTAACAGTAATTTTTTGTGAAGTTTATTATTTATTAAATAATAATTTATCAAAAATTACATTTAAATAACAATGTAAAAAAATTCAACCTTCCTTTAATTTATTTGGAGATCGGTCCTACTCGCGGTGTACCCCACTATTTAACAAGGAATGCTCAAAATCAATATTTTGTACATAGATCAAAGTGTCAGAACCATTGTTATGAGAATCTTATTGTTCACAGTTCAAATCTTACGATTCAATATAATTCAGTTTTTACCTACCCATAAAGATCCTAAGATGAATCTTAAAAAAAATTGTATCTTACCATACACGAATGAATCATGTGTGAGTCTTACAATTCACAAGATTCATGGATTCATTATTTCTTTAGTTTTTCACCAATTGTCATGAAAAATATTGAGAAGTCATTAAAGCCTAAATTATTAAATGAAAAGGAATTGAAAGAACACAGAATTTATCCTATTTGATTACTCCACTACTTTATTTGTTGCTCACTCATTTAATGCATGTACTATATTTATCTATTTAATTGCTTCATTTCCATTCTACAAAAATTAAAGGCTTCACAAACTTAGATTTAACAGAGCTCATACATCTCATGCTCTTAAGAGTTATGCTTTTTCCGTTACTTATCATAAAAATGTGCTTTAATATGTTTTTGTTAGTGTTGCATATGATATGATGTTTTATTGATCATGAACAATATATAATTCGATTCATGATTTGAATCCCGATTCAACTACCATGGTCAGAACAGAAAATTTCAACAAAAAAACAACAAAATCAAGTAAAATCTTTTATTATGTAAATTCAGTTTATGGTCAAATTCATCCATAACCACTTCTGCGCAGAGATGTACTCAAGGTTAAATCACCTTGCAAGAAACATCTAGCATTAAGAACTCCATCCCCGAAATTAATATGAGTTGCAAGGTTTGCGTAAAACAAAATCTACATTCTACATTTTCTCTATTTCATGTAATCACTTGTCAACTTGCAGTGACTTCAAAATCTTTGGTGAACTGACCGATCAACTTGTAATGAAACTGACAATCTAATTTTCTAGCCTCAACGAAGAACATTTCTTAACAACTTGCAATGAAACTGACAATCTAATTTTCTAGCCTCAACGAAGAACATTTCTTAACAACTTGCAATGAAACTGAATATCATTTCCAGAAGCGACCACGATTCTTTTGTTCTTGCATTCTCCTGCACCATTTGGAAACACCCAGAGTAAAAATGTCGGTTGAACACAACACAGGACAAATCATTAGTGTAACATCAACTATATACACAAAAGAAACATTCAACACAGGATTAAATGTTACCTTTGATGCTCTTTGGAACGCCTGATGAACTCACTTGGAATATCACATCCTTGGTAAGAGGCTAGCACTGGTCTTATATCAGGTGGACTGCTACGGGCAACAACTGCAAATAGATAACGGAGAAGGTAATGCAACTTTTACAAGCATAAAAAGACACCACAGTAACTTCAAACATGAATTCGTTTATAAACACATCTCAAGGGAATGGAATTACACTCAAGGAGTGATGTGAAAATAAAAACAATAACTCAAACATAAACTCATTCTTCAATATATCTTAAGGAATGCTTACACTCAAGAAATGGTATAAAATCCAAAAGAGCTGTGTCATCTATATCTTGCTGCTGCCAAGCCTTAATAGGGAGACAGTTCTCAGGTTGTAGGCAACTTTCCAAAGCATGGCCACTTAAATAAAGAACTTTTCCTGGATTTCTGTTTAGTTTTGACAGGTCCTGCAGAGCAAAGGATGAAAAAAAGGAAAGAACAACTCATTATAAAAATATCCAGAGCACCACTAGTACACTACGCCTGTGATGTATCAAGTATCATAATAAAACTGTAGGTCATTTATTTTATACTACTCTTCAGGTGTAAGCAAAATTACTTTGTTATTATCTTATAGATATAAAAATAATATTTCCAAGGCACTTGTTCTTACTAGTTGCCATGATTGGTTGTACTCCTTCCACAGGTATTTACATATATAATTAATTTTGAAAGAGAATAGTGTAAGAACAGTAGCACATACTCTGAAGTGTTTCCCATCCTGATACTTAGTAGCTGGCCTTGATAGCCTGTATCTAATGCAATGCTTAGTATCCAGCCTTTCTATAACAGGGTCTACAAACTGCACAAATCAACAAATGTAAGAATATATGAATACCTAAACGAGCAAGTATCCATTCAGAATATAGAGAAGAATCAGATTACCATATTTTGTTCATCTGTGTAAACCACTATTTCGTAGAACTGAGCTAAATGTTCCAAGAAGGCATCAACTCCAGGTCTTTTAAAAGTCTGCCAACCTGTATCTCGCTTCACATACCATAAAAGCAAGATTCAATATTGTAGCCATACCTCTATAATATGTAAGGACCTCCAGCAAGAAGCAAGGCAATAAGAGATCCAATGCATTTTTTTATGTGACATAAAATACATAAAGGGAAGTGGAATGTAAGCAACACACTGTTCACTGATGGTTGAAATTCATGGTCTCACTCCCTATTGAGTGGCTCCTACTGATTTAGTGTACCCCACATGAATTTCAACCAATAATGAAGAGTTCATCATATTTTCTACCAACAAAAAAAGGCTGAGTTTGCAGTAGATGTCTTACCGTCCAAATATAGTGAATCAATGTCTCATTGAGATCAAGAACAAGCGTAAACACATGTTGCTCCTGAGGAAGCAAATCAGGAAGGAGCTTGTCTGTGTATGGTTCAGTATAACTCTAAAAAGAATCACAAGTACAGTATTAAAACAGTGGAAATATAATTTTTTTTAAATGAGAAAAGTCAAAACCAAAAACAGCATACTAAAAAACAAGCATGTACCTTAACTTGTTCTTCGATTGCCCTTCTTGCATCCAAATAAAGCTCTACTGCTTTAGCAGGCACTGGGGTATCACATGCAAAAGAATCAGTATGCTGTTAATAACAGGGGTCAAAGGCATACAAATATATAACTAATTGTGAGTTGAATACCCCCAACCCCCCCAAAAGTGCATACAATGTTAATTTGTCTGTGCACTGATCTTCCTCAACAATATAAGAAGTTCTTGCCACTGCCCACTTGCCTTTTCTACCCCCTACCCTCCAAAGCCGGTGGCAAGAAATATGCTTACATCCCACATTCTCATCCATTTGCAAAAATTTTCTGCAGCAAAAATACGGGCATATAATGGCTATAATTGGGCAGACCCTATGGTTTATCTGAAAATGTCCATCAATTTTAGCATTTGTTGCCCTAAATACTTATGTGAACAGTGTTGAGTGTTTTCTCCATGGGACCTTTACATACTATTTTCAGCTGAATAAAATTAAAAAGAAGTTCATTCTTATCCATAACAAGGAGCATTTCATAAAATCACAAACCAAGAAATATAGAACCATCTTAATGATGAGCTCAAGTTTTCCCATTCATATAACAGCAACACTTCAGGGGAACAAAAGTTCACGTGAAGAAACAAAAGCACAATTTATTTATTTAAGGAAACAGAATAACAGTAATACAGGATAAGTGTACAGAATAAAGCTCGGGGAACATACCTGTCATTGCAGTTGAGTATAGCAAACCTTGAAATTTCTGCACAAAATATGGATTAGAACATGTAACCTTACTATACATCAAACTATAGAAACTTATCATTATCATATCAAAACCAGGCCGAATCCAAAAATTAAGTAACAGTAAGGTCCACTGAGGGCATTTCCACGAAGCAAAATAATAGGATTTAATCCGATATCACTGAAGTGTTTTACGAAATCAATAAAAACAAACTTTTTTTTTTATATTTTGCTGTAGGGCAACGAAACAGCCAGCTAAACAATACAAACAATGAAATGGAGCCAGAAGTAAATTTGTCGCCCAAATGTACACTTTAAAAATTCATAGCATGCCATATAACAAGAAACAACTTTCCAATGGCCAGCTCATCAATCCAATTCAGCCAATATGATTCTAACAATCCAGCCCATGAGATCAAAACACAGAATTAACAAAGAAGATTGAAAGTGAAGAAAGCCTAAGAAGTAGTCAATACTGACATCGAGAGCAGTGGCTCCATCAGCGGTAGTGTACTTGGCGGATTCACGGAGCGACCTCGTTTTCTGCTCTATTTCGTCCAAGCTGTAAGCTGCATATTTCATTCCAACAACAAAAAAAAAAGTATTCAACTAACATCGTTTCCAGATCAAAATGATTCGATAACAACCCTAACATATCAAAGTGACAACACAGAATTAAAGGAGAAAAAAAGCACATAAATGTCATTTGATTCTATCGATCAACCCTAAATGGAAATGAATAATAAAATGGAAAGAAAGGAAAACAAACCGTAAGAGGCGTAACCAGCAAAGGCAGTGCCTCCGGTGAGAGCGCCGACGAGGGCGTATTTGAGGAAGTTCCAGCGGCTGGGAGAGGCGGCGGAAGGAGGAGGGGGAAGAGGAGGGGAAGCGGAAGCGGCATTGGTGCAGAGGAATCGCTTCGATGCCAATGAAATCGCTCGGGATCGAAGAATTCCCAACGACATAGTTGTAATGTTTGTGAGCAGTGACCTGAGAGAGAGAAAGGGTTCAAGTAGGGTTTTGCTCTTGTGCTTTGCAGAAACAAGTAGAACCACACCAATCAACTTCGGCTATGCCCTGTTTGGCTACCAGTTATTCCATTATTTTTTATTTCGTAAGCTAAGTCGTGCTTTGGACTTTGGATCTTCTTTTGTTCTCTCTCTTTGTTGTGCTTAGGAGTTAGGCCTTAGAGTATTGTTTGTTTTATTTTTCCTCTGCTTCTTTTTTATGAACGAATCAACTGATAAAAAGGCCAGCCCAATAAGAATAAAAAACAAGTGCAGGCCTAAAAACAAACAGCCCTTCCGCTGTACACGAGAAAATCTAAATAAGTGCAGTTGTGTTGTGTTATTTTTCAGTTAAAAATTTCACAGAATGCATATAATTGGGTTATATTTTGCAATAATTCATCAAGATAATGCATTTAAACATAAAAATGATTACATTAACTAATATATGTTGTAAATTGAACTCAAAGTTATAAAAGACACAAACTTCTCTCCGAATCATTTGAGAATTCGAACTTAGAAACAACTAATTAAATTAAAATAACCTCAATTCAGTTAATCATTTGGTTTAAGTTTTGACATTTGTGATTCACGATTAACTTGAAACATCTTTTTAAACTTTTGATGCGGAAATGAGGAGAAACATGTATTGGGAACGCTGAAGCAAACACACTATATATCTGGTACGCTCAATTACTCAACACATAAGCATTGAGCTGTTAATTTTGAACTTATATTAATATGGGATTAAAGTGGGGAGTGACTTTGGGGGAGATTGTCTTCCTAAGTTTCCTTCTCTCTTTATCTGGACCCTACTTTGAAGTCAATTCCACTTGAGATGTAGTACTAAACCTCAAACAGGTGAACATGACAGCTGACAAAGACTCTAAAAATCAGGTGAGCCTAATATGCCATCTGCCTCACAATAATTTTCCATCTAAGGGCATTTTTGGAAACCCATAAAACTAATAGAATCACTCACCCCACCATTCTATATAAGGAGGCCTCCTCATACACCAAACCACACTACACCACACCATCTCATAAAAACCTGTCTCCAACCCTCATTTCATTTCCTTTCCTTTCTTCAGCACTATGGATTATCAGCTTAAAAACCAAAATATAGCAACCAATATGACTCACAACCTAAAAGCTCATTACTATCTTGTTAAGCTTACTCAATTACTCGTTTCAGTGTCCGTGTGTTCCTTCATCTTCTCACCTTCTTCCTTGCTTGTTTTCCTACATAACTTCAAATTCTATTTCTCTACATTCCCTTTCCAACTCTATACACACAACATAGACAAGAACTCCATGTTTCTACTTTGCAATGGTATCCTTGTTTTTGTTGGTATAACTAAGTCTCTCTCCGGCTCTAGTTGTTCTGATGATAATAAGCCTTCTACATTTGTTAAAGATGATGGTTCACAATCTCAGTTTTCGGTTATTGAAGCCAACGAGCTAATGTTGGAGATAGTAGAAACTGAGGAACAAACTAGTGATCCTGATGAACAGAACACTGTAGTTGAGCAGGTAATAGAAATAGAAAACTGTGCTGAAGAAGTACAAGAAAACATTGAGAAGATAATTTTGGTAGATGAAGGAGAAGAAAAAGGAAGCAGCTTGGTTTTGAAGGAAAAGAAGGAGGAGGAGCTAGATGAAGAAACTGAACTATTGAATGTAGGTGATGAGGAAGATAAAGGGTCAGAAACTGATTACATTCTGATTGAAGAAAGCATAGAAGAGGAAGAAGAAAGCTGTATGTTGAGCACAGAGGAGTTGAACAAAAAGTTTGAAGATTTCATTAGAAAGATGAAGGAAGATCTAAGAATTGAAGCTCAAAGGCAATTAGTCATGGTTTGATTTAGTAACAACCATGATCTTCTTTTTTCTTTCTTAGGGAGGCCTAGTTATTTGTTAGGTCTTTATCTTTTTCTTTTCTCCTGCTCCACTTTTCTTGTACTTTAGTTGTATGAAATTTTGAAAAGTTATTTCTCTGCTTTTCTCCTATGGTTGATAGCAACAACGAGCAGACTCTGGATATGCAATTTTTGGTTTAAATTGAAGCCATAAACCAAGCACATGATCACAATGTTAATGAAATAAAATCGCATATATGACACAGTTTGAGGATATAATCAAAACTGACTCCTTCCACTATACTCATTTAATCTATGCAATACACTGTTAGGATTTAATATCATGATGTCATGGATTGAAATAGAAATAAATTTGGATACTGTTATTCTTAAATCATAATTATAAGATATGATCTTAATAGGATGAAAAGGAAGCAATTTTTATAATGTAAAAACTCACATGAATTTTTTTATCTGTATCACTGTATGTACAAGAGGATTTACAATAACTAACATATTTTATTTAATCAATTGAGCTTACTCCCTTAAAACTCACTTACTCCATTATTTTTGTATTTTTTTTAGAAAGTAATTATATCATTTCAGCCGAAATTTTATCTCTGGCAACAGTATTTTGCCGTAGTTTGACATTGAAGAGAGAAATTAATTGAGAGTAGATGTTATAGTTCCAATTTTCATATTAAAGAAAATTTAGTAATCTGAATGCAAACAAACAAGTGACTTAAGAACAGAGATTGATATTTAAGAAGAATGTCAGTACTATGTTTATAGCAACATGTTCAATAAGTGGTTGACAGATGAGACCACAAATACAAACCACTTGTCTGGTTATTAGAATTTATATTATTGTCTGGCCAACAAGTGGTATCTAGAAAAAAACCTGTTCAACTGTGGTTGAACTTTAAACAGTTTTTTTTTGTATGATTAAACAGTATTACGAATAATTGAAAAGGATTTGCGATTTTATTAGCCAGAGCAAATGGTACACAATCACAAATCTGATTCATACAGGTCAGCCAATTAGTTAGTTAATCGCTTATAGCTAAGAAAGATAATGAATATATTTTCCTATTCCTATCAACTTGCGAAGTACAAAATAGTACGATTTTATTATTTTTATTTATCTATTTGTTATTAGAGGCCTTTTTTTTTATAAAATTTAGTTATTTTCTTGGAAATTTATTTTAAATTCCTTCTTTTGTGAGAGCTATTATATGTCTATATATAATTTTAGTTAGTGATAAGTGGTATATATGAAGATGTATGCATGAAAACTACAATTTACTATCGTTGTTAATGTCTGTCAAAAACCCACCTTTTACACCATCCAATAATATTAAACCATTATGATTTGTATCAATTTCGTAAGAACAGTACTTTTAGTACCACATAGTAGCTATGGGGAAAAAATATATATTATAAAGTATGATGGCAAAAAAATTTATTTATTGTAGTTTTAAAAAATAATTATCAAAATATTGCATTTCAAAACGTATTTACAAATTTATGGCAACAAAACGCGTCCAAATAAAACGTGATTAAACACGTTGAGCCTCCATGTGATTAAACACGTCCATATAGGACGTGACTCACCCCTAAACACATCGATATAGGACGTGACCCAGCTCCAAACACGTCCATATAGGACGTGACTTTGCTGCCCTATTTAAATTCCCTTTTCAGCCATTTGAACCATATGGACATTCTCTCCATCTCCCTAGCTTAAGTTTCTTTGGCTTCTCTCAAGGTTCGAGTATGTGTTTGAGGTTTTTTTTTGCAACGAAGCTTTATCAGTCAAGTAAGTTTTGCTCTAATATGACTTAGGTTTTATGACATACATTTTCCTTAGTTAGTTACGTAGGTTATGACCTAGGTTTTCATTAGTTAACTATGTAGGTTATTACCTAGGTTTTAAATAGTTAGTTACATAGGACCTAGGTTTTTATTAGTTAGTTACGTAGGTTATGACCTAAGTTTTAATTAGTTGGTTACATAGGACTTAGGTTTTAATTAGTTGGTTACGTATGACCTATGTTTTAATTATGAAGGTTATGACCTTGTTAGTTAGTGAGTTAGGTTATCATTATTTTTTAATTATCAATGTATGTATATTGTTAGTTTTACGATATGCTTATAGATTTTTATGTGTTACAGGCTTGACCGTGCTCCTATCAACCATATTTCTGCCATCTTTCTGCTTTTGTAGTTGGTGATATATAAAAAAATGTCTGGAGACGGTGATTTTGTTTGTGTTGTTTTATATCATAATGGTAGCAAAACTGAGAGCCGAAGTGGTGTTGTTTTTGAAGGAGAAAAAAGAGAAACACGTATCAAGCGCAATTCAACCATTGACGAATTGCATGAAAAAATCATTGAAAAGTTAGGTCTGGAAGGTAATCAATGTATTAGTAAGGTCACTGCAAGAATATGGTCCGATGATAAATATATCAGCATGAAAGTAATTGACGACGAAGACGTAGAATTTGTAATATGTGAATTCTTGAACCAATCAAGGAAAATTTTCTTAGAGTTGTACGTGGATTTTGTTGGAGTAGAGGATGTGGCTTTACCAATAAGGTCAGTTGAGTTCAATTATTCTCGTGGAGCATCAGCATCTGCTGCTCCAATTGTTAATTTGTCTGTGAAAGATGAAAATGACCCTACTTGGGTTATGGATGACGATATCGACGATGATGATGATGAAAACATCGCAATGGAAGATCGTCTTCTTGTCGAGAATGCAAGTGCTTCGGACAATGATGAGGATGATGGTCGAAGCGCAAGTCAAATACACTACGGGCGGAATATCGTCTGGTGGAGGTCCACTACCCCTACCTCCACGTCGAATCCTTAGCTCCCTCATTGTCTCGTCATTCCAAACTGCCTGTGAGATATGAGTACGTTGCCTACGCCTCCTAAGTACATCTCATCTATATGGTCTAGAGAGAACATGCGTCGTGGGATCGGTAGGCTCATGCTCACGGTCAGAAGCAGAACGGGGTGACTCAGACGATGATGACTCGGCCATAATATTCTAACCTACAAAATAACCAAAGTCACTAACTAGTAATATTCTAATCAAATAAATAACTAAAGTCACTAACTAGTAATATTCTAACCTACAAAATAACCAAAGTCATTAACTAGTAATATTCTAACCAAATAAATAACCAAAGTCACTAACTAGTAATATTCTAACCAAATAAATAACCAAAGTCACTAACTAGTAATATTCTAA
>CM023942.1:921081-966692 GCA_013407115.1 Glycine latifolia
CGTGCACAAGTTATATTGACCTAGCAATTGTTCAATGTGTTAATTCGACCCTGATCAGGCCGACATAATCATTTATTCGCGAATGAATGATTAACATTCCGAAAGAATCACATTCGTTGATTAATGTTTATCTTTTTTGGTTTCAGAACGCATAGTTACGTCTGTTTGTATATATAGAGAGAATTTCAGCCGATATAATTTCAGAAATGTTACTAGGAACTTGCGGATGACTATTTTTATGGCAGGGTTTGCTTTGTTCCTGGCTTCATCATTGCTATTTCCAGTTATAATTATTTATTGTTGGTAGGATTGGAATCCGATTTCATAAAATTGGGATCCAAAATCTGATATTCAACTCGATTGCTGATTCGAGCAATATGATACCCGGCCATTGAAGCCAAACGAAGCATGCACATATTAACATCGACTGAAATCTATAAGTGTGAATGCAATTATAAAATGTACGACTCATACGAATAAACCCGGGAAAAGAAATTGTTCACAAATTACAGAAATAACCAGCATCCCAGACCTTCAATAGATTATGTTACCGGAGCATGAGCTGGGCTAGAAAGTCACCTCCTCCCCCTGTGGTACATCCTCATCCGGTGGAAGTAGCGAATCTTCACAAGGGGAAGGGGGGGACCAATCTATCACCATCCACATAAGCATTGAAATGCATACCCGTGGTGTTCAGCTTAAGTCCCGGGTTCAGGCAGCGTATCTGATTCAAAGTGTTATTGAAAGATTCCTCAGTGGTCATAGCCAAAAAACCCCCGCATCTCATTAGCCTCCGCCTCGGCCTGCAACAATTTGTAATAATTCGCATCCCGCTCCTCTTCGATCTTCTTCAACAGCGTCTCTAGATCTTTGAAGTTCCCATTCAAGACCGTATTCCGTTGCCGGATTGTTTCCAGAGCTGTCTGGGCACTTTCGGCAGTATCCAAAGCAGCTTAGAGTTCTTGACGGAGGGTAGCGATGGTGTCCTGTGTGGTCATGAGCTCTTAGTGGGCTTTCTGAGTCTCCTCTCGGGATGCCCGGAGCTCGTCCTGCGAGGCAATTAGCTCTTGATGCGTTTTCTGAGTCTCCTCCCGAGATGCCTGGAGCTCGTCCAACAACTTGCCATGCCTAGACTTCAGGGTGGCCAAGATTTGCACCAAGGACGCGCACTTCAAAGCATGTGCCTCGATAGCACTGAGCTCCCTAAGGTCATCATGAGAAAGAGGACTCGAGTCTGAGAAGTGCTTTGGGGCCTTGATAACCCATATCACATCATCGTTAACCATTCTTCCCATAAGCATCCTGTCAACGGCCTAGGTGATGGAGCAACATTAGCGGCTGAAGAAGGGCCAGACGATGTGTCTCTCGGGACCATGGAAGAGACCAGGGGAACTTGAACAGCCGGGGTCGCAGCCGAGGCCGGGGTCACAGCCGAGGACGGGTTGCCCTGGTTATCCGAGGATGGTGCCGACCGGGATGCGTCACCGACCTTACGTTTCTTTTTGAAAGATTGGAAGTGGGGACGCGCCACAGAGGGCTGCTTTGATTTAGCCGAGGGATTGGTGAGGACTACCCCCGCCGAAACAGCCAACTCCGCGACCGGGGTGGAGGACGTAAGAGCCAAGGCAGAAGGATGCGGTTCCATAGCGTCAACTGTGGCAGGAATAAAACAGTTAACATATCAACTAATACATCACAAATCAAATTAAACATGTTCGTACTTAGTTCAAGAGAGAGGCTGGAACGGTAAGCGCGTATATAGGAGGCAACATTTAACAAACCATAAGTTTTCCTATATGCCGTAATCCGAACAACCGACGAAGCCTCGGAGTCAGATAGATCCGTTTCCTCGAAACGATAAGAGGCGGGCGGAGATTCGTGATGAAGTCGGGTCCAATAGAGTGGAAATGTGCACTCTGCGTCCCGTGACTCGGGAGAGGAAAGAAAGAAAGGCTGTTGGCCGGGTTCGGCGACAACCTTGAGGCATTTATTCTTGAAACATTTAAAAGACTCGGCATATACAATAAAGAGTTTTCGGTCGGAACGTCCTCGGATCGAAGTCCATCCTTTTTTATTAGGCGATTCCCGACACGTCCTAGCAGTATGTACATTGAAATAATAAAAGAAATGATGGACTATACAAAGAATCCCCAACTGTTGGCAGAAAAGCTCAAAAGCTAAGATGGAGGCCCAGCTGTTAGGATGAAGTTGGGAGGGAGCTACATGTAGATGTTCTAAAACTAACATTTGGAAGTTTGAAAAGGGGAAGTGAATGCCCAGACGGGTAATGACATCTTTATAGAAAAAGAAAAAGTTGGGTTCATTCCCTTCCCGGAAAGAACAGATGGGTTCGTCCGGGTCAGGGGTGCGAACACAAAAACCATCCTGATGGCCAATCGGGATCGTGGCAATACTTCCCGGATCCAACTCAGAATGGGTACACACCACCTCGTGGGTTACCCATGGGAATTTCTCAGTTAAGCCCGAGAGGGGATTAGAATGAGACCCGACGGATACTGACTCAGCAACCAATTCTAGTGAGGTGACATCCATAGTTACCTACGACAAAATAAAAAACAGCAATTAGTAGAAGAATCCCTGGAGCAATGGTCGTTAGATGAGAATCAAGATTTGACAGAGTCCGAACCAACGCCGGGGTAGCTCTTTGAGAAGTCGGCACCCCGGTCCAAGAGTCCGAGTTAGGAATTGAGATGGGAACCCCGGTCATGTTTGGAAGAGGCTTAGGGATAACAACTGGGTAATGCCGACATGAGTCAAGCAAAGCTTCGGCTCGTTTATCTTGATCAATACTTGTTAAGTACAGAAATTCATCAAGACATTTAGAGCATGGCTCAAATCGAGTCTCAAAATGTTGCCCCGGCACATTGTTTCGTCCCAAGAACCCAAGGGGGCAATATTAGAAGACACGGGAACCCTAGGGGGCACCCTAGACTCTACTAATCCTAATGTCTCAGACCTGTGTTTTGTTAAACCTAATTTCGATGGATTAGATGGTTTGGTGATGCTAGTTGTGGAACTACCAGGACTTGAAGGGGCACGCAAAAGGATTTTTTCTTTTTCCTCTTCTGGGAGAGGAAGGCCAAAGAACCAATATGCAGACCGAGGGGGAACAGTTCTGCGTATACGCGCTTCCTCCTTAGGAGAGAATTCCATTGTTAAAAGGCTAAAACGCAATTCAATGCGCAAAATGAAGAAAGAAGAAACTCGAAAGCAAATCAGAGAGAAAAGTGAAAGTAGATGAAAGACAGAAGTGACTCAAGAACACATAAATCAGAAGCATTAGAGGAAAACCAAAATAAATCGCAACAGGCGTAATGCAAAACGAGTGCGAAAGAGGAAGTCCAAAATACCTGGAATGAAGGAGAAAGATTGAAGAAATGTGAGTAGCAGGAATGGAAACGAAGACGAGAGCACAAGCACGAAAGCAGAAACACAAGGGTTGAGAATGCGAGGGAATTGAAGGAGGCACAAAGAAGGGATAAAAAAGAAAAGGCATATGAAGCCAAAAAGGAAAATAACCGCCAAATACGAAACGCTTGGAGTAGGTAACAGGCGGATGTGAAAAGACACACAGGGTAAAAGCGTCATATCGCTAGGGAGGAAATAATTAAAGCGTGCAAAGAAAGAACAGAGCATTAAATGATCGGGATACATGTCATTTCCAAGGACAAAAACACTTCACTTCCCGATGGTGGCAGCCAATGAGTTACTGCTGGAAAGGCGACAAGGGATAGCCCAGCAATAGCCGAGAACTCTGCCCTAGACGAACATTCTAGACCGGGCCAGTCATCTCGACACGGAACTGCTAAATTGAATATAGAACGAACCTATTCAGCGATACATCCCGGTCATCCAGAATACTTGATAATCAGGCTGGGGGGGCATCTGTTACGGATAACAGATATAGGCCCAATTAGACAAAAGGCCCAGTAAGACTAAGTCAATTAACTCCAACCACTCAGCAGCACAATATCATAACCGTCAGAGATATTGGAAGCTGTAACAATATCACAACTGCCACTATTCAGTTAGCCAAGGATCTCGGCCGAAGATCATGGACACAAACTGCCATTCCACTAATATCTATGTCAGTATTCATCAGTCTATAAATAAGAATATCTTTCATGGAGAAAGGTACACACATTCTGACTCTCTCTTTTCCATTCACACAAAGCACACACTGCACACCAATTGTGTCATGTCCTCATTTGAGTACTGTGATTACCTTCCCTGAGGTGTTTCACCACCATAAGCATCCTCAGAGAGAGAGAGCCTGATCCCATATTAATCACCCAACAACCCTTGTTGGACATTTTTGTTCTTCCCGAACAGAACAAGCCCATTCCCCCACTGACTAGTAACTTAACATTTGCAAAACGAGCGAAATTTCGAAAACACAAAACAAAGACACGAGTAATAACTTTGTGTGGGACGCGAGTCAGCAGGAAATCGTTTAAATGTTTAATCTTCCAGAAAGCGTAACAAATAGCAAGTTCTGATTATGCCCTAGTCCAGTTGCTTGTATGGAGCTTGACACATAAATGTCCAGCATGCTACATTATCAATTTACCTTCAATTTTAGATGGTATGTAAGACTCTGACAAGAATGAAAGTGCGTGCACAGATAAGGCTTCAATCTCAAACTTTACTCCTCTTTGCAGTATCAACTGTAGCTCCAACCTTCATAACAAACAATAAAATACACAGCATACAATTCCAATCCAGTTGAAGAAAAAGAAAAATGTTTTTGGAGTGTATATGAACAATACCTCCATTGCGGTACCTCCCTTTGAAGGTAGCATCTAAGTAGCATGGCTTCAACTTTTCTTTTGTCTAGAAGGAATATTGAGAGCACGGTATTTATTAGATCAGATATTTAACTAGGTCAATCTGACGCATTACAAGTAATATCCTTATTTACCTTCAGCAGTCAAGGGAAGCAGACACTGATCTGGAACAAAATATCTCTCAGAATCAGAAGGAAAAGCTCCAAGCCATTGTATCTCTGGGACACGAAGATGTTTCGTGTCATACGCCATTTGCTAACATAATCGTGAGCAATAGATTAGTCAGGCAGGATATGAAACTTTAACTCAGCCATTACAGAGATTCAAGCGACTCAATGATCCTGCACATTTTATATTCAGATCTCTATAATGATAAACATATAACTACCAACCATTGAACCAAATCTGTAAGTGGTTAAGATGTCAAAGCCATAGGGATCACAATCTACCAAGCAATAAGCAGGTAGGCACAAATTCTCAACCAGAAGCCGCAAAAACCTGTTAAGATACAAAATGCATAAAATCAAAGAAAGACCAAGCATGTACATTCCTAATTGTGCACACAAACAGACACATTGGCAATGCAAAATGAAAAGGCAAGCTAGCATATGGCTTGATAGCATAACAACTTAAGTATATGAAAACAAAAGTACACACCTTCTTGTAGGAATATCCGGGTAACCTCTTCCCTGTATAAAGATAGAATTCAAACAAAGAAATATTGTTGCAAAAGAAACTAATAATGTCTTCAGAAGATTGCTTACAGTGATGACAATACAGTGATTTGCATTGCAGAATTGGTCGTTTGCTAGCCTTTGGAAAACTGAAAGTGAAGTTCAGCATGGACGGTCTTTTCAATAGAAAGTATGTTGGGGAAGAATCTTATATATTGTTTTCCTCTTATTTTCTCCAAAATAAAAGCATTTGCTTACCTGATTCTTTCTCCACAACTAATATGTATTGAGCAAGACTAATGATATCTATGCACAAGGTTAAGCAACGTTTCTCCCCATTTCTAATCACTTTGCATTTTAAGTTAATATAAAGTACCAAATAAAATTATAAGAAGGAAACTAAACAGTTGCAATATTTTCACCCAGAAATTAGGATACCTTGAACTTCTTCAACATGAACAGGAACAGGGTGGGCCTGCAGAAAAGGCAAATGCCTGCATGTAGTTTAAAAGGTAAATATTGTTTACTACATAAAGATCAATTCTTAGTTCTTACAGTGTTGGGAGAACTTATGCAATCAAATATCCTTTCTCCTTCAGAAAATCTTATCCAGCCCATAATTAACCTACAGCAGAAACATGAGTCTTACCAAAAGTCTTACCAATTGCCAGTTAAACAAATTTGCACACATCATTATAATATGAAAAACTCAATAAAAGGCAACTTAGTGGCTTTGAGAAAATTAACTAATAATTATTACTGCAGCAGTAGAGGAGAATTCTCATGACAGAATGCCACATATGCTAGCCTTATTAATATACGTTTAATGGAATCATATTTTCTCACTATCATCAATTACAATTATGATATGAATAAAAACAGGGGATCTCATAACTCTAAAAAAGTAGTAGATTAAAAATACGTGTCCTTTGAACTTCATAACAATTTTTAGACACGCCAGTGATGAGATTTTATTTTATAGAAAAATGTACACACATTCATGAAATAGTATTATATGTAAATATAAAACTACTACTGCTGCTATTATTATTATTAAGAAAATTCTGACAACAAAGTGAAATTTCCAAGATCGAGTGTGATCTCATTTTGTACCCATTCCCTGCAGAAACCTACAAAAAATGAAAATAAAAGAAGTATAAGCATCCCAAACATTAAACATGGATAACTTTCTATTTCAAAAAAATAAATAGCAAAAGAAGCATATCAGAAACTCAAATAGAAGTTTTATCCACCAAAATTCACCAAGAGCCAAACCAAAAGAAAATTGGCAAAAAACGATGGTGCAAAAAACTACCACATTAAGGTTATGGCGACTGCATTGCATAAGAATACATATATCATTAATTGCTTGGTCAACCACCGACTGATCTGCATTGTGAAAAAAAAAAAATCAGTATGTCATGGGGAAGTTGAACACTTGAACAATTACCATAAAGTTTTAACAGGTCATGGCACTGACTTTTAAATAACATAATGTTCAAGATCGTGACAATTTAAACCTTAGTATAACAAAGAATTATGGTACATTTGTGCAAACTTTTGTCACAAGAAAACATCTGAGCTTTTTTATACGTGTGGACAATTGTATAAGTAGAAATGAAACCTAGTAAAACCAATGAGTTGATTTCAATCATGCAGCTGTAGAGTCGTAGAGAAACAACCTTGTAGAGCCTAGGCTAGAACTCATACAACACCAAGTTATAGTAACAACCAATCCACAAAACACTAAGAAGAGAAAGACAGTTGAAGCCATAAACTACTGAGTCCTGAATCACAATTCCCAAACGCAATTCCATCTTTCAATATGGGATACTACATTGCATTGCACAATTTGTGGCAATCTTTCACCTAAATGTTAATTTGAGTCGACTTCTACTTCCAACCAAAGGATCTCGTTCATCATCAAATTAAGTTACAGTGAAGAATATATAATTTCACGCTGCTGCAAATTGAAAAACTCACCCAAAAATACAGAAGGATAGGTGTAATAAATGTCTCTCTTGGAACTATGCTTGTTCTCTTGCAAAAGTTTCTGAACTATCAGCATCACTCTCAACATGACAACTGAAAGCATGAGAGTATCGTAATCGTATCTACAATTTCACCTCTCGTAAATAATTAAAAGAATAACCAAAACATTGTGAAAAACAAAAGAAATATGACCTAGTCTGTGCGCGTGGGATTTCCTGCGGAGCGTGAGAAGTTCCTCTCCGCAAGGCAAATCGGAGGCACAAAAGCTGCATTGCGAAACATTTGTGTTAGAAACGAAGAGGTGAAACTGTGATTGGCTGGGATTAGAATCAACCAGTTGGAGTTAGGAAGGGTGCAGTAGCTTCTGAAGCGATCGATGAGAATGAGCGGTGAGCGTCCGTTGGTGAATTCTGCGAGCAAAGCTCGAGTGAATTCTGAAAATGCAGAGGAAACGATTCTTCAATCGAGATTGGAGGGGAACGCGAAGAATGATTTGTTTAATTTGAATGGTTTCGTAACCTTTGATTTTCGTGAGTAGAATTACGCTCTGTGGCTGTGACTCCGATTGGAACCTCGTCCTCTTTCCCTCCATTTTTGGCCTCTTCGAATGTTAATTAATTTTAATATACGAATGAATATTTGATTCAACAGGTTATTTTCTTTTGGATGAAGGTTTTAATTTTGCATATAAAAGAAATGCTCAACTTTACCGCCAATTTCTTCCCCTTACGAAGTTACCACCACCACTATATTGTTCAATAATCAATTCAATACTTTGGCAAGTAAAGCACACGTAAGAATGTAAATGCCCAAGCTCCAAGGATACTTTAAAAATTACTCATATTCACACTTGGTAATCTTGCCTATTTTCTCATAATTTTATATGCATAGCTTTATTTTGCTTTATATGAAACAAAATCTCTGTTTAAGCATCTGGTTTGGGTTATTAGTTATTGTATCTAATAGTATTTTGTAACTTTTCGTATTTTTCTTTTAATATCATATATCTTTATTACTTTAAAAATCAAGAAGTTCACCAAAAAAATTTAATGGATCTCACAATATACCCAAATTAGATCCTCTCATGCCCTGTTGGCTATTGTCTTTGCCACAACAACAAAATCAAAAGGAGACACACGAGAAAAATGGAGAAAGACAGACCCACCAGGCCACCATGTAGAAATGAAAAAAGAAGAGATTGGATAAAGCTGTGGCTTGGTATTATCCATTATCCCGAAATACCTGACTCTTCTATATTTTTCTATCTCTAATTATTCAAAATAAAAATTATGGGCCTCACTTTTTTGTAGAGAACAGTTTTGCTGTACAAAGGACAAAAGCAACTAAAACATTTTCTCTCTCATCCTATGGCTGTTCTCTAGTGGTCAAATATACTAAATGGGTTGTTGTCAGAGTTGTTTCTATTTAACACTGTTAGAGGTGCTCTATAAGTGCATATATTTGTATCGATTAGCTGAATTTTAATTGATTATAAAAAATAATGAATATAAAAATATTGATTAAAAATACAATTACAATTCATTTGACAAACTATTCAACAATATTGTAATCATAATTAATTAATTATCGAAAATACATGTGTGAACACAACACTGAATAACCATTCAAAAAATGAGTCCTAAAACTTCTTGGTCCTAAGTTGGCTTCAAAATATGTTAAAATATACATTAGGCTGATTAGTTGTAAACCCACCAATTTTTTATATATGTCCTATTTCATATACTATTACTATGTTTTTTATATCTAGTATCAATACAATTTATTATTTTGAGGTTTAATATTTAAAAATATATATATATAAATAATCGTGGTTGGAGGTTATAATAGCAAAATCCAAAATAGTAACATGATTGTCATCAAAATTTTGAAAAGTATATAAATATATATCTTTCAAATCTAAATATTACTTTGAAAAGACTATGATTTTAACTTGTTATTATTATTATGTTATTAGTTTAAAGTATCAAATTTAGTTGACTTTTTAACTTATTCTAATAAATCTTTTAGTATGTCTTATCTAAACAAGTTCCTTTGTCTCATTTTAATAAATTTTATTATTAAATTCTTAAAATAAATTTTCATTTAATAAAATCATATTAAATAAACATTTAAATCGCCAGTCATCCATGAATAAATGGGAAACCATGTCCTTTTTCTTTACTGACAACAAGTCTTAAAAAATAAGTCACAAAATATGGTTGAAACTTGAAAGAACTGGAACAACTGCCAAGTGGGCCGCATATATGGGAACTTTTTTTTTCTTTTTAAAATTATTTATTTGCTTTATAATACTAAACAAACAAATTCTCTTTAACGCGGAATTGGTTCATGATTAATTATAAACTAGATCATACGGGATCCACTTGCACTGAATCACATTCTTTCAGAAGCCTTTGACATACTCATATCTCATCTCCTTCAGCAACAACAACAAACCACTTCAAAGGTCAGAACTTTCCTCGCAATTTCGAATTACATTTGTTGTTATTGTGATGGGTTTGTTTTCCTTTTGGCTTCTTAGTTCAACACATGTCTTTCTTTTACAAGCTCGATTCCTGCTTGATTGGAATTACCACTGCATATTGTTTCGTTTGAATTCTCTTTTGCCTGTTAACTTCTTGTTGATTAGTCATCCATGACCTTTAGATTTTGCAGTTTATTTTCTGTAAAAAGTGTGTTAAGAGTGTTAGATTGAACTTGTGTTGCACTGTTGCTATTTCTGGAAATCTAATGCTCCTTGACATGAATTGCAGTTGGATAAGTCTTTCACACGATCAACCTTTAAGTATAAACTGTTGTCATTCACTCTGATCCACTATGTTAATTTAGTTTCTCCAAAATTTAATGCATCAATGTTGTCTTTAGTCTTAGTCAAGGAGTATTTTTTTTCAACTTTTAGATTTGTGATCTTGAACCATATTTCATTTCCTTCGGATGGCTCTTGCAAGTTGCTATTTTGAAGGCATACCCCCCTTGACTTGTTTGTGTAATTTTGGGTCACTGTTGTTGCGAACTTTTTTGTCTTGGAGGATTGCCCATGACTAGTGGAAAATACTTCTGAGGCTGAAATTCTGTGAGGTGACTAATGGACTGAGCAAAGAAATTGGAATTTACTTCAAAGCTCCGTTGTTTTTCCAAAACAAAAATTATTTAACCTCGTGTTTCTCACTTTTTCAGTTCCCTTTTATTCTATTTATTTGTAACGAGAACTAAACTGGGAATGTTCAATATGATGAGGCTGATGTAAATTTCATTAGAATTTGAAGTGATTTGACTTTGAGGTTGGGAAATAGAGAGGTAAAGAGGAAGTCTTAGTTCACTAGTTGCGTTTGCTCTATGATTTTTTTATATTTTGACATCAAGAACATTATGGGCAAAGTCATTGTATTTCAATGCTATTATGCTACTTTTGTGGCCTATTAGTTATTTTGCTTACAAAGTCACTAGCTCAAAAGAAATGGATGCATTTTCTTCCTTTTCTTTAAATGAAGGTACGCAATTGAGGAGATCCATATGGCTTGTACCAGTTTAATGTGATGATCCAAACGAGCTCATTTTGCATTTGTGGTAGTAAGCTGAAGTAGAACTTGGATTGATCTCTGGCACCTAGTGTAGTATGTATTTGAGCATACTAGTTTATTTTTCTTGTGAAAGCTCTTTGAATGAATTTAAGTTTTATGCTTCATCGTTTTAATACTTACAGTTACAAGTCTAATAAAGGCTTATGGATGTTCATTTACTTTCTTTCCTTATTTGACTGATGTTGCTAGTTTGAACTGTTTTGCAACTGAATCAGGTCCTATATTGCTGATCCTTGTTTTCTAAATTCCTTTGGATGGCCAACAATGGTGTAAAGGATCCCTTGCTGTCGGGATCACTTGATGCGACTCAAAAGGCTAAACAGCAGTTAAACAAGAGAAGGCTCCTCCGTTCTAGAAGTGCTCCTCACGCAGAGCTTGTTCCTACGGAGACAAATTGCAATGAATCAATTCCTCATACTGCATCCATATTTCAGAATTTGCATCCAAGTTTTAAAAGAGTGGCTATCTACCTTGCAGTCTATTTAGGTGTAGGTGCTTTAATCTTCTACCTTGTCAGAAACCAGATTAAGGGGCAGAAAACAGATGGAATTCTTGATGCTTTATACTTTACAATTGTGACAATGACTACTGTTGGATATGGAGACCTTGTGCCCAATAGCCACCTTGCAAAACTACTTGCATGTGCTTTTGTTTTCTCTGGGATGGCATTGATTGGACTAATTGTAAGCAAAGCAGCAGACTACTTAGTTGAGAAACAAGAACTTTTGCTAGTTAAAGCCATGCGCATGCACCAAAAAGTTGGTTCAACTGAAATTTTAAGTGAGGTTGAGACCAATAAAACAAGATACAAATTATTTCTAGTATTTTGCCTTCTTTTAATTCTCATCATCGCGGGGACAATTTTTTTGGTCACAGTTGAGAAATTGGATGTTATAGATGCATTCTACTGTGTTTGTTCTACAATTACAACTCTGGGTTATGGGGATCAAAGCTTCTCAACTCAAGCAGGAAGAATATTTGCTGTGTTTTGGATATTGACAGGTACTATTACTTTAGCTCAGCTTTTCGTCTACATTGCTGAACTAAACACTGAAGTCAGACAAAAGGAACTTGTCAAGTGGGTACTTACAAGGAAAGTGACCAATTTAGATTTGGAGGCTGCAGATCTTGATGAGGATGGGACTGTTGGGTTTGTTGAGCATTCTTTCAAAGTCATATATACTGTTATACTATCAATGATAAACATGGCTTCATTCATTTTTATCTCTTTTCTTTTGTTTCTCATAGGGCTGCGGAATTCGTTATTTATAAGCTCAAAGAGATGGGGAAGATTAATCAAGAAGATATATCACTTGTGATGCAGGAGTTTGAACAGCTTGATGTTGATGATTCTGGCACACTATCAACTTCGGATATAACACTTGCTCAGTCATCTTAGACCAACACATTAACATTGCACCAAGTTGGTACAGAGTGTTCCTATTTTTCACTTTGATCACGTAATGCACACCACAGCAGAACTTTGATGAGGATGGAAAGTCTGAAATTTCTTGAAGGGATTGGCTTTTATTGGTCAGTCTCATACTATCGAATTGTTGAGTACTTGATCAAGGAGCTTCTTATGCATATCATGTAAGTATATAAGCTTAAAAGTTTACACTTCAGAGTCTTCTGTATTTAACAGCTTAACATACATAGATGAAATTGGAACATTCAATTCAAAGCACATTACTTGAGTTTAGGAAGAGCCACACATGGTTTCTGCATTGACCAAGATGCTTGGAATCCTTGGATGTGTGTTGGAAACATGATTCTAAATTGTGGACTCAAGTCTCATTGAAGCATTTGGAAGTAGTTTTTTTCACGTTTGACTTGAGTCATAATTTTTTTTTAAAAATACCCCTGTTTAATGTTGATATTTTGTGTCGATGAATAGCAAAACAAAATACATTTTGATAATTATACAACTATAATCAATTTTGATTTTAAGGTTCCAAACATTAGGTGGCAAAATCAATTTTTCCAATATTGGTTATCCAAACAAAAACTGTGTTGCTACATACTCACGTTTATTTAAAATCTATTTACAAAATCAAGTTAATTCAAAATCAATTCTATAAATGTGTATTCAAACTCATCTAATAATTTGACTTGATCTTGCTGTGTTTCAATCTAATATTGGTTTGAAACATAACAAAAAAGTCATTTATTTAAAACAAGTTCATCTAAGCTTGCACTAACGTTGGAATCTTACAACCCTGATGATTAAATATTACCATTAGTAACGAAACGATATGTATAAAAACTTTTCCGTCATAGAGATAATTTCAATGGAAGGTCTAAAGGATGAACTTTAGTAGTTGGATTTTCAAGGTGAATAAGTATCTTTTATCCAACTAGTAAAACATTATAAAGGAATTAGGGAAGTCATTGGTTGGAAGAATAAAGTAAACAACATTTTCAATTAGGTTCTCTCACGAAAAATAATTCTCAACAAAATTAGTGAATAGTTCACACCAATAACATTATAATCTAAAAAGTAAGAGTCATTTTGGAGTGGTTGCAAGTTTTTTATAATTTTTGGGTTTCAAATGTAATTTTTAAAACAAAATATATTTGGCAAAAATGAAGTTGAAATGATTTTTAATTTATTTTCAAAATATTTTTGCACCCATTTTCAAAACCAATAATTTTTCTATAAATTTGATTTTTAGTTAAAAAACACAAATTTTCCACATTTGACAATGACATTATTTTTTACTGTTACCATCATTATCACCATTATCGTCATCACCTTTGTCATTATCATCATTACACTACCATCATCATCACTATCGTTGTCACTATCACAATTGGCTACCATCTCCACGACCAAAGCATTGCTACCACCACCACCATTAATGTGACCGCCACCGTCATTATCACCACCACCACCACCTCCACACTACTACCACCACTTGGTGCCAGTACTAACACCACAATCAACTGTCGCACTCGTCATCACCAACATCATCATCACCACAGTATTGCTACTACCATTGATGTCATCATTCTCACCACCACCACAACTACCAACAATATCATTTTCGTCACCGCTACCACAACCACCATCAGCGTCACTGCAACCACCACCACCACCACCACCACCACCAATACAACATTTCTCACTACCACCACCACCAATGTCATCACCATTAGTTGTCACTACCAACACCACTACCAATGACACCTTCACCACCATCACTATCGTCATCGTAATTGTTACCATAATCACCATGGGTATTTTTATCGTTATCATTGTTGCTGACGTCACAACTACATAAAAATACTTTTTAAACTAATTTTAATATGATGAAACTTTTAAAATGGGTTTATTTGAAATTAATCATATTTTATAAAATAGTTTTAAAAAATTAAAACTAAAATTAAAAATCATTTATTATTTTTAAAAAATTTGATACTCAAACCTAAAATTTTTACTTTAAACGTTTGTTTGTTTTTTTTCTACAAAAGTTTTAATATGTTAGAATTTACTCCCGAGTTTAACAGATGGAAAGTAAGTTTGTGCGATTATGCATGATTGAGCATCTACTAATAGTGCACAGAACATTTAGTGAAGTTTGAATAAACTTTACCCCCAAAAAAGTTTTTAAATTTCGTTTTAGAATTTCTTTTAAGTTTTATATTTAATTTCTAAAACAGCACTATATGAGAGGTTTTTATTTTTCAGAATATTTGATGGTAGAAGATTTTTATTTTCTAAAAAACAACAGTTTTTTAATTATTATAAAAAATTAAGCATAGGTTAAAGTTGTCAGCTGACTGTTATCTACTACTTTATCTATGATCTGTCCAGAAAGGTTCCTGGCGTGTTTGCTGTTCGTGAACTGCAGTCAATTTCAAAAAAAAAATGGTATTGGTCCACCATTAACATCACCATTGAGTAGCCGACGAATTTTTCAAACTTTAAATAATGGTATTTGCGTGCCATTGTCTCCTATGTTATCAGTTATTCATCGCTTTTACACAATTACACACATCTGCAATGACATATAATCCGATTCATTTGCACAAAGACAAATAGCTATAAACAGATTCAAGACGGAGAATGATTCGTACATAAAATACTGATAAATTTAGTTTTGTTTCAATTCAAATTTATCATATCAAATTTGGTAGGTGACTGACATTAACAGTTTGAAAAAAAATTCTTTTGTTTGCATGAATATCACTGCTCCCTCCAAGTGAGTCAGCATCTCGCTTTAAGTTAAATATTTCAAACCTGTAAAGATAACAAAAGACGTTTTTAAATATTCTTACCGGTTTATTTCAGTGTAAGATTATTACTAAAAAGAATAAATTACGCTTTCCACTTTCGATACTTAAATTACATCTTTTTCATTGAAAATATACATACATCTTCACTAAAATATATACTTAATATAAACATATGTTATATGTGAGTTTTAATATAAATAAACAATTTAGATTTTTTTCTTATAACGATTCTCAGCATAATTAATAGCTATTTTTAAATATATATATATATATATATATATATATATATATATTATGTGATCTTAAAAATTGAGATAAAGATTGTAGATTACATTTTAAAAAATAATAAAAGTGTTTACAGTTCACTTTATTTTCTAAAATATTAAATAATATTTAGATGTTAAAATTTAATTGTTGAAAGTTATAAAACATGACCCACCATCATAAATTACATATCATACCTTAATTCAAAATCTTAAAATTTAAGTTTATAAATTTTCTCATTTATTTATATAGTGCTCAACTTTTTTATTTTTATCTAGTATGGGACTTTACTTCACAGTTATAATCTAACAGAGAATAATTAAAGTGTAACTTATACTAACCTCAATATTAATAAGTGTTATACTAAACACACTAGTGGAAAGCAGCAAGGAAGTTTCCTTCAAAACAAGATGATTCACAATATGCGAAGATAATACTAGATTAAAATAACATTTTTTAGATTAAAGTTTTTAGTATATTTACTTTAGAATGAATTAATTAGTATTATATTATTTTCTCTCATAATATTACTTTTCAATTTTCAGGGCATCTGAATTCTGTCCCCTGACTAGGAATTGACAAATGATCACTCAGCCGCTAATACGGATGGCACATGGTGCATTGTCGAGTACGACGGTTCCACAACTTTCGAGACCGATTATTAGATTCCCATCATTAAAAAATACTAGTACATTAGTATTTTAGAACTCTATTTAGATTAACTTATTTAATATTCAAAATAATTTGCAACCAAATTTTATTTGAATGTTAAAAGAAATAAGTAACTGATCAAAATGAAACATTGACTTAAAATTTTGGTGTTTGGTTCAACTTTGAAAAGTCCAAATTATGTTTCTAAACAAATGCTAAAGTTGAACTATTGATGAAGATTTTTTCTTCCTATCTAATCTAAAACAAGAGATCAAACATGAGTTGTTAAAACAAAAAGAGTAAGGAATAGAGAGAACGGTGGTGTCCGTTAGAAACACGTCACAATAAAGCAACACAAATGTAGCAATACGCGGGTGAACTCTCTAATCCCTAGAATTAGCAATAGTAGCAATTAGCAAATATTGACCGTTGGTGACCTAAGCATTATTTCATCAACAATGTCAATGAACAGAACATGTACGGCATATCTCATCACTGTCCAAAAAAAAAATATTTTCAAAAAGACTCTGCCACAGCCGCAACTCCATTTTTCAGTTCATATTTTAGCGATTTATTCTTCCAAAATAATTTAAGGAAAAACGAGAAAGTTACGACTTACAACATTAGTACACAACTCAACCGTTAAAATGCCAGCTTGCCAATTTTAATGATAATTATAAGAAATTAAAGAGATAAAAGCTATTCAACAAAAAAGAGAGAGATAAAAGCCAAGAAATAATCAAAATCGAGTAAAATTCTGTTTTGGGCTTGAAATATTCAAAATCGCTGGTATCATTAGTATGTATATTTAAAAGAAAAATCATTCTCGTTGCGATTAATTTAATTGATTTTAAACATTAATCAAATGAACCGACATTTTTTTTTCACTAGTTTTCTTCTAATATAATCACTCTTGCGACCGACACTACACTACACCTCTTTCTACGTACGAGATTCAAATATTGATTCATAATATATATTGTAAGACTAATTCCTTTAATATTTCACTGATCAACATTCGCCTTAAATTAATACTTTTAAAATAAAGATAACGATGTTGATCTGTTAAAATGTGACATGACTTAACTTAGCATGAGAAGAAGTAAATTAATTAGTGTTACGTAGATTACAGCCCCGAAGAGTTAAATGAAAGTATTACAACATTACATGGTAAGTTGTAACATTGGCATTGGCATTGGCACTGGCACTGGCACTGGCACAGTAGCAGAGTACATAATTTAGGAGCACTGTGTGTCTACCTTATTAGTCGGACTTGTGGCGAATATCCAAGGGCAGGTCATGGTGGCCGGCGACGTAATCAAGGAGGCCTTCCCCGGCGTTGTGGAGGGAGGAAGTAGCGTCGGCGGAGTGTAAAGGAGAAGTCTTAGCGAAGAAGAAGACAAGGGCAAGGACTAGAGCTGTGGAGAGGAAGAGTGGCCAAAAATAAGCCAAGAGGGTCATGAGTCTTGGGGCCATGAGCACGAGAGGGAAGAGGGTGAGACAGAAGAGCAGTGCCCCGAGAAAATGGTATCTTAACTTGACAACCTTCTCTGGGATCTCCATGGAAGTGATGTGAGTGAGGGTTTGCCTTTTCTGTGCACAGATTCTCTGAGACACAAGTGTTTGGTTTGTTGGGTTTTTGGATTTTGAGTCAGGGGAACACACTCGTTTTACACTCCCATAATCACCATTTTATCCCCCAGTTACTATCTACTGTACTAGCATTTTTTATTTTGGTTCACGTGTGAACCGTACTTTGTTCCGTAGAGTTTTTAATTAAAAATAATAGTGCTCCCATAATCTTCTCTCTTTTTTTTTAAGTTGAAACAGGACAGAAGCTAGTTGAAAATTATATCATTTAATTTCATATATTGAAAACAACGAAGTTAAAGAAAAAGATTCTCTAACTTACTTCAAGAAAGATCATATGTTTGTGTACCCCTGTGAAACGGATGTCGATAACAAAAAAAGTTTGTAATGAAACATTTTTATTCTTTCTTTTACGTATTTAGTTTGTATGAGACCATTGGATTTGGTTCAAAATTCATGTAACGACAAATTGGATAGATTAAAAATATGCCCTAAACAATCTCACCCCATCTTATTAATAAAACTCTCTTATATATTTAGGATTATTTAGTTGCAAATATTAGGTATAGCAATAAAATGCAATAATCTTATTTAATTCCATTTTTATTTAAGAGAAGTTAGATATGATCGTATGAAGAAAAAAAATATATATAAATTATTTAATTATATTTTTTTGGATAAATATTAATTAGTAATTATTACTTTTTTTGTTAATAAAAAATCAAACTCGCATATTTTTTTTCATTCTCCCAGTTACATTGAAATGATGATTAAAAAAGATACGAGTTTATGATCTTATGAATTGAAAGTGATTCTTCCTAAGCAGGACATCTGTCCGCATGCAATTGGTGTATCCCTCACACCCTTGACAATTTGCACTACACTCCTCTATATTTCCATGTCTTTGAATTTATGAGGAAAAGTGTGATGGAAAGAATCACTCGTGAGTCCTGAGTCATGACTTTGATGGTGTGATAGTAGATTTGAACATTGGCTTGTTACCTTTTTCTCATTCTTTGAGCTTAGGCCTACACGTGCTAGGTGTTGCCCTAGTTGCTCGTGATCATTTATTATTTTCGGACCATATATTGCTGTTATTTTTGCTGGTAAAATTTTACCCCTCTTTAGTTTAGACAAAAGAAGATAAAAGAGAAAAAAAATATTTTAAATTTAAATTTGAAAAAATACTTTAAAAATAATTACCCCTCTTGAATTTTGTTAAGGAAATAAACTTTATATAATTAATGATTATTATTTATATAATTAATGATTATTATTTCACTTTATCTTTTAAAGTATAGTTCTTCCACTTTAGAGTTCTCCTCACTTTAGAAAAGTCAAATCCCACCACTTAAAATAATCAATATTGATTTAAGAATGATTAAGAAGGGTTAGAATACTAGAATGACATGCATATATATACTATATGTCATTTATTGAGAGCAAAGTAAGTTAATTTTAATTGTTACACATCTTGCCAAATTAATGACAAACCAAGTTGTGTTCATGTTTACTTGAGTGATATATCGAATTAATAACAAAAGTTCGAATTAAATAATCTGTAACAGAAGATACATAACAGATAGACGAATCTGTAATGTGTGGAAGTAAAAATATCGAAGGCAGAGTGACGAATAGAGGTAAGGAAAGAGCATGGCACCGGAACAGGGGAGGCAGCAAGGGGCGCAAAAGATTCAAGGTGGGAAGGAGGGAGTTGAGAGGTTTTTTTTTGGTAAAGTATGATACTCCCCAATGGAAAGTCAATAATTAATCCTGGAGATTTATTTAAGAGATTGATATATTATGAAGTTATGATAAATAAGAATATTTTGGAAATATTAAAATTTATTGGGTGCACAAAGAAAAAATAAGGTGCGTCAAATAATTGCCCAAGTGCGAATGGTATGGTTAGTCATAGGTATTTTGCAATTCAAGGGTAGAAGATTTTTAAAAGATTTGAAACTGTTATTGTAAGTGGGCCGGCAGAAAAGGGAGGCCCAATAAACTTTGATGTGTTAGTGTGTTGGGAATGGCCGTAGTGGCGAGACACTGAGAGGGAGGGGGTGGATATGGCGGCTGTGCCTGTTGCTGCGAGAAGCACAGGCGGCGTTGGTGTTGGTGCTGTCATCTTTATCTCACTCGCTCTCACCACTTATTTAATCTCTAAGAAGAAGAACAACAAATCAAGGAAGAAGAAGAAGGGACTGGTGGATGCCATAGGCAACACTCCTTTGATTCGGATCAACAGCCTCTCCGCCGCCACTGGTTGCCAAGTATCTTTCTATCTATGCTCCCTTCATTCTCTTTTCAAATTCCTCTCACGACCTTTTTATTTATTTATTTATTTATTTCTCTTCAGATTCTCGGCAAGTGCGAGTTCTTAAACCCCGGAGGCAGCGTCAAAGACCGTGTTGCTGTTCATATTATTCAAGAGGTTAAACAATTGTTCTGTATCTATTTGTTTCAATCATTCACTTCTTCTGTTATTCACTGTTTGGGATGGAATATCAATTATCTCATGTTCATTCGTTCATTCCCAATCTGATATACATATACATATACAAGTACCACCTGTATAATCAGTGCAATTATTCTAAATATAGTTGTCTCAATTGTGTTATTTACACCTAAGCATATGCTATGTTTACTTAAACACTTAATGATATGATACAGGGTATATATTATGAGTTCTACATCAAGTCGAATAGAATAACTAGTTTAATGTGATATTTAAGTCATCAGGCTCCCCTATCTGACGAACTAGCCTTTTGGGTTGGATTTTCCTCTTATGCTAAAGTCATAACAATTTCACCCTTAAGATTTTTCCTATGATTGATTGCACAGGCTCTGGAATCTGGCCAGCTACGTCCAGGTGGAATAGTCACTGAAGGGAGTGCTGGAAGCACTGCCATTAGCATTGCCACTGTTGCTCCTGCCTATGGATGCAGGACCCACGTGGTTATTCCAGATGATGCTGCCATTGAGAAGGTATTTTATAATCAAGCAAATTCTGTTGTGAAATTAATATAGCCATAAATCTCTCTAAGATTTGTATGTGATTTATGATTGTCTTGTGTGAACCAACCTTCAGTCTCAAATACTGGAAGCCCTTGGGGCAACTGTTGAAAGAGTGAGACCGGTGTCCATTACCCACAAAGACCATTTTGTCAATATTGCAAGAAGACGGGCATCTGAAGCAAATGAGTTTGCATTGAAGCGTATAAATTCACAACAATTGAATGGCGAGGAGGCCACCAAGAAAATAAATGGTTATGAATCTGATGGATGCAGTTACAGCTCTCTGTTTCCTGAAGATTGTCAAGGTGGCTTTTTTGCTGATCAGTTTGAGAACCTAGCGAACTTCAGGGCCCATTATGAGGGTACAGGGCCTGAGATTTGGGAGCAGACCAATGGAAAGTTGGATGCATTTGTTGCAGCAGCAGGCACTGGTGGTACTGTGGCTGGTGTTTCTAAGTTTCTTCAGGTTCACCACAACCCCCCTTCCTCCACGTTGTAGATGTTGTCATTTTGAGTGTTCAAGTTGTCTGAGTTGTTTCTTGTTCTATGTTCTCAACAGGAAAAGAATCCAAACATCAAGTGCTTCCTCGTAGATCCTCCTGGCTCTGGTTTGTTTAATAGGGTAACTAGGGGGGTGATGTACACCAAAGAGGAGGCAGAAGGAAGAAGACTTAAGAATCCATTTGACACTATAACAGAAGGAATTGGAATTAACAGGATAACAAGGAATTTTGCAATGGCAAAACTTGATGGGGCCTTTAGAGGCACCGATAGGGAGGCTGTTGAGATGTCTAGGTTGTTACTTACTCTTTTGTAAACCATCCTACTTTTCTTATTTTTAGCGATTTTTTGTTCTTTTGTGTCAAACTGGAAGAAATGATGAGATGAAGTGATATGTTGTTTTTGATGTATCAGGTTTCTTTTGAAGAACGATGGTCTCTTCCTTGGGAGTTCTTCTGCAATGAACTGTGTTGGAGCAGTTAGAGTAGCTCAAGTAATTGGCCCTGGCCACACAATTGTAACCATTCTCTGCGACAGTGGAATGAGACATTTGAGCAAATTCTATGATGCCGAATACTTGTCTCAGCTTGGTTTGACACCGAAAGCAACTGGTTTGGAGTTCTTAGGCATCAAATGAGAAGGTTTCTTCTGAGTTTTGAAATTTTAATGCCAGTCTAGCTGCTATATACTTGAGTGCTTAGTGCCTGCCTTGGATAGAGTGGCCACCTAGAAGTTAGAACTGAGGGTGTTGTAGTTATATTGATATATAGAAGATATTATACTTATTAATACATTGTTTTGGGGGGTATTACATGGCTCATTCTTTGTTATTCTTGGTTTATTGGTTTATTAACTAGGCGAAGATGACCAAATTGTTGTAAACTAAATATATTCAATTCTAACTGTTTCAGTACGGGGATGAATTAGGCAAGCGGTCTTCATTTTGAAATTAATGAAGCTGGAAATAGTGCACGGCAAAAATCTTTGAATACAAACCAATAATTCAAGTGTCCAATACAATTATATAATGAAATGAAAAAAGTTTAAGAGCGTGGAAAATGCATAAATTATTGATGTTGGACAGCTAAAATATATATTTTGATCACATGAAATTCAAATTGGAGTTTAATGGTTAATAAGAAAACTTGCATTGGAAATCAATAAGAAATAATCTTCAATAGCTTTTAAGATAATTATTATAAAAATTAATGAAATTATCATACATGATAGTTTATGATTAGATGATCATTTTTTTTGGTGAAAAATATAGAACAAAGGCCTAAAAGCCTCAACTCTGATAATTAAAACTAGGAGCAAAAGAGAAACTTGGTAGTGAACTTCTTCCATCAAATCATTGTTCATTTATCCTTTAATTTTTGTTGAATGAATAAAAATAACTCCTGTTTGAAGAGCATATTTTGAAGTTAACCATCAATAAGTTTAGTTAAGGCACTTATGATTTGATCCAAATAAGGTGAACTTAGCTCCTTAATATTTTTTCTTGATCTATTAGTTGGCAATTGAGATCAAGTAAGTAAGTCAACGATTACAACATAGAGCACGAGGCACAAAACCTTTATTACCAAATCACTAACTTCTGTAGATTTATTGTCAGAGTACATCATCTGAAAATTGGGTCTTGAGAAATGGCATTAAACTGTGTAACAAAAGGTACTTATGTGGACAATCTTGAAGAAGAAAATAGCTAAAAAAAACCAAAATCTCCAATGCCATTTTTATAATACCAAATGTCCGTAGGAATAGATTACCTCCTCTCAAACTCAGATTCTTGGCAATGTGGATCTAACCAATCCTTGGGAGATTCATTTGCATTGTTGACTCTTAATTTTCCCCCACCAACAAGCTCCATCAGGTTATCCACCTTATTCTCCCTACCCGTCCCACTAATTCTCTTGTCCGCTTCTTTCAGCTTTTGCTTAAACTTCTGCTTCCGGTTAGATGAATTTAGCTCTTGCTGCTTTGCCAGTGAAGGAGGCGCTCCATGCGGGCCCAAATAGATGTTTTCTTCTTTCTTAGCCTAGAACACAAACAAATATAGTTAGCATATACATTGGCTTCAACCACCGTTATCAACATCTAAAACCTAAAAATTATATA
The DNA here is from genome assembly GCA_013407115.1 of Glycine latifolia. Lineage (NCBI taxonomy): Eukaryota > Viridiplantae > Streptophyta > Magnoliopsida > Fabales > Fabaceae > Glycine > Glycine latifolia. Next base: position 944,539 of record CM023942.1, read on the forward strand.
ATCTCTAACATAAGAAAATTTTCATTAGCTGACCTTTTCCACAAAATTAGAAGATTCTACACCAGGAACATGAGGTTTATTTTGATCTGAGTCTTCAATTCCCAAACTTGGAATCACAAATCCATCAGTGTCTACAAAGAACCCATCCCAACTTTGATAAATCGGAAGTGTTAAGAATTAAGATACAAGCATCTCACAGGAAAGAAACAACTTTTCCCTAGTCAGTAAGTACAAAAACTCCAAACACAGAGACACACTTGTTCATTTTTCATAGCAAAAGAATACAGCACAATAAATTGTAAAACTGAAATATATTTATGTATAAGAATAGACATACACAACATGTAAAAACAAACCTATATCAGTGCTAAAATTCTCTGTATGCTAGGACATTATGATTCCTACCCTAAATAAATACATCTAATTTACATGAAAATCAAACAGTAAATTTGAATCAGCTGAATACCAAATTAAGCTGGAACAATATGCATTCCAGACGGATGTGAAGCACCGAGTACCACAAGCAATATCTTCGGAAAATAAAATCCATAAAACATGACAAACCCACAAACAATAGCAGTGAATTAATTAATAACCCATCCTTGCCAAAATCAAACGAGACCCTCATATATGCAATAAATAAACAAGAATCAATCTGAGACTAAAATAGAATCTATCTGTAAATCCATTCAATTCCCAACCCATATTTCTCCCCCTTCTCGGGTCCGGTTTGGTCATCTAGAAACCAAAAGAGAAAAGCAACAAAAAAAACGAAATTGAAAGAAAAATGGCATACCCCACTCGTCTTCTTGTTGTTCAATCTGATGAGACGGATCCATTGTAAAATGACGACCATGGATTTGAACGTGCAGTGGGCAATGAAGCCCGATTGAAGAGAGAACAACAAAATTTCACCAACACCAATCTGGAAAGAGAATAAAACACAAGAAATCAATCAATTTAGAGAAAGATGTTTTCTCGGTGGAGGAAATTGAGAGGGCAATTAAACCCTAACTCTAGGGTTTCGCCGACGTTTGGTTTGATCGTCTGCCTTAATTGCCCCACTGATTTGGGAACAGAATTGTTTAAACTTTAAAGATTGAAATGTAGTTTAGTTCTCCACTGTTGAAGGGTAGTTTTGTCACTACAATTCTTGAATGGGATTCTCCAAAGCATATGCTTTTTTTTTTCTCTTACTGGGTACAATAATTGACAGTTAATAAGAGATAAAGTTTCGCAATTATTTAGTAGGTAATTTTAAAATGTTTTTTTTTTATAATAGGTAATTTTTAAATGTTTTTACTGCGGTAAATTTTAAAAGTTGCCCTTATATGATATTATTATTTTAATTATATGTCAACATTTTAGTATTATATGAAAAGAATGTTTTTTGTTAAAACTTTAATATGATATTCAAATATAATTAACATTATAAAAAGTATATCATTAAATTTTAAAAATAAAAGTATTTATGATTTAATTCATATTAGTTGTCGAAGTTGTAATGATATTAAATTAGATATTTACTTTTAATAATGTACTTTTGATTCTTGTTCCAAAAGTATTTTATAGTTGTTAATTTATTTTTATATAAAAATTGATTTTAATTCCTATATTAATGTATCATTTTTTTACTCCTACATTCTCTTTTAATATAGAGGTTAAAATGAAAAATTATATAAATATAAGGATTGATTGTAAGAAATGTCAATTTTATGTATTAAATTAATAAGTGATGTGATATTAATTTGTTACTATTGAGGAAAATGTACATAAGTTTCAATTGTGATTATTGGTGAAAGAAAGTTTTGTTAATTAATTTATGGTATTTTGATTTTCAGTTGGCATCTGCATATTAAAAAGTAAAACTAAAAAAAAAACGTTTTGTTTGGTTTTGTTTGATTCTATTGAAAATTAAGTTAATTTTTCCTTGAGATTCAACTTAAAATAAAAATAAATGCAAACTCAGTTTATAAAATAAAATTCATTCAAAATTAAATTTACAAACTTTAATTCTAACTTGTGTGTGTAAAAAAAATAAATTAAAACACCTATTCTTTACTCCTTTTACGCCACTATTTCAAAAACCACTTTGAATTCTATCCTATCCTTATTATATGGGACAACAAGGTGATAATAAAGTTAGGTTATGTTAGATGATCCTATCCTCCTCTTATTGTGTTGCTCACTCTACTAGAATTGTCATTACGTTAGGTTTTAGAGTGTTTCTTTGTATTTGTAAGAACGTATTTTTTTAGCTAATAAAAAAGCATAGTCATCAACTTTATACGGTCTCAAATACCACCAAAATCAACAAACAACCTTTGAAGTCAATATCAAACTCACAATCTTCTTGCAATATGATATTCAATTATTCACCTTACTCAAATAAGAGAGAAAAAAATAGTAGATATAATAGGGTCGAGAATGGTTCCATGTTAGAATTTAAATTTAGGTTGAAGAAAATCCTTTTCATAATTAATGTTTTCTCTGCAACACAAGCTCAATTTTTTTTATCATATTTGGTTTCTTTTATTGTTCAGATTCTATTATAATTAAACACAAATTAGAATGCAATCCATAAATTTCTTAATATATCATTATTTTTAATTTCACGATTATTTAATTATCCATGTTATAAAGTGACTACGAAAACTAATTAAGAGTGAATTGTTTTAATTTAACTAATAATCTTAAATTTGAGTCTAAAGAATGTACTAGTATGTGTTAAAATTTATTAATTAATTTGAAAAAGCTTTATCACCTTTAATCATCTTAGTTTGACTCAACTCCGAATAATGTTATTAAAATATTATAAAGTTAGCTGTAGAGTACTTAAGCGTTTTATTTTGCACCAGTAGTAATAAATTATTTTCATCATGACATACATTTTAAATGTAAAATTTATAATTGAGAGTATTTTAGACACTTATCTAAATTATTATATTTTACAATTCAAAACAATGGAACTCAACTTTCTGCATATTGGATTCACATAAATGGTGTTTTAACAGCAAATTGGTGAGAGGTCATGCTTGTTGTTGTGAGGGGGACGGTGGATACATGAATATGGTAAGCACATGGATTTTGGACTGATGGGGCGATGTATGGAGAATGTGCAAAAGGTTATGGTCCTTTTTCATTGCAATAAAAATTGTTGGCTTTCCGAAAAAAAAAAAATTGCACTCAACTTTCAGATATTAAGAAGTTTATTATCACGGTTTAGCAATTGTTAAATTTGTGTTTGGTTCATGAATCATTTACTTACTTTAGCCACGGCATAGTCAAGTGATATTGCACAAAAATATTATTGATAAAAAGTTAATAAAATCAAAATATTATTAAATAAATCATGAAAAGTGCTAGACTTTTATAAGAACATTAATGATTAAGGAGTAGGCATAATAATCCACAAGATTTCCCATCAAGAAACACAATCAAAGTCACGAGAAAGCACTTGAGCAATGCGATGTCTTTTTGTGAATGATCTCTGTTTCCACGACTTTCTTGTCTGTTGTACTCCTTCGTTTTTCATGACATCATTTATTTGTAGGTCCGAGCAAATGATAATGAGAGGGGACTAAGTCTAAGAATTGTATAAAAGAAGGTAGAAAAGGGTAAAAAAGATGACAGAGACATTCACGTTTCTGATTCTAGAAATCAATAAAAAGATAATATCATTTAAAGTCTCTTTACCAAATTTTTTTGCTTAAACATGAGAAATATGCATGTACCCATCTTCAGTAATTGTCAGCTGTCGCCTATCCATATGATAACATTATTAATCAGTCGCCATTTAAAACTTGAATTATTCACCAAGATTTGATATACTCACGGAACAGAATATTATTACAATCTGATACGTCATAATATTAATTGTTTAAGTTTAACCATTATCCATCACATAACTGTATTTCTAATACCTGTCCTAAGTTTTGATGAATTCTTTAAAATTACTCACACGCTTAATAGCATGTGTAACGGGTACAGAATCACTAGCAGTAGCACCAACCTGCTTCTGTGCTTCATAAAAAATACCCACATAAATAAAAAGAGACTTGTTCAGTAAATACATGAAGCAGTAGTTTTAGATCGATCTAATTAAAAACAAAATCTAGGCATCTAGCTGTACAAGTTACTGAACCCAAGTCTTGCTTACGCAAGCTCTTGAAATCTTGTACCAATTGGCAACTGTAACTAAATTGTCCTAGTAGCTGATATGTTACCTAGTGTGGTACAGGATAGTAATGGAGAATACCTAACGATGTAGTTTGTCTTTTAGATATCTTCCATAATGGGGCCTCCAGTCCACTCCATTAAAGCCTGCATGAGCATGACATGCAGAAGGAGAAAAGGACTTGAGAACAATTACTTCTTCAATGCTCAATAAGAGCCTAAACAATAATAGAAAGTGGGTCATTATTACAGAATATTGATTATTTAATGTGCCTTTGTTAATTAAGAATTGTAGATGTAGGAGCAAAGTTTTGTCTATTTGCCATCACACTACAATTTCATTGCTACAAAAACACTAATATGAATTCAAACGTTTCTTTGATGTATGTGATGGGGAAAATGTCAAACTAGGAAAGTGTCTCAACAAAGGAACTTCCACCAAGAAGTGTTGTTTTGAGAAATTTGTTGTTTCCTGATTTGGTATATTGAGTTTCTGTAAACCGGTTTTGTTTGGTTGTTAGTAAAATAGAGGGAGAAGCAAGGCCCTTCTTGAGTTCTCATTCGATGAAGTTTGTTTTCTTGGGTTCGGTATCTTACCATGTGTGGTGGGTAGGGGTCAGATATGTCTGGCACATGCATTCGACAAGTCCAAGGCTTTGAGGTTGTAAATATTGTTGGAAAACAAACACCTTTGCTATCTCCAAGAGAATCAGATGCAGATAGTAAATAATAAAAGGTTTTGTGTCAGAAACACGGTTCCGTTAGCACTTGCCAGTAGAGTTGCTCAGCAGTGGAAAGGAACTTGATCTTTCAAGGATCAGATGTCACTAAATGTTACCCTTATCAGTTTTGATGAAAAAGAATATTTTTTTTCTTTGGAGTTCAAGCTATGATCTTTTGAGTCTTCTTATTCAAAGTATGACTTTCCCTCCTTTGCTGTCTGTTTGACATTTTAGCAACTGGTTATACCAAAATAGGAAGCAGGGTAGGAGCTGAAAGTTATTATTAACTTATATCTTTGCTGTGCCACAATCTGTATTTTCAAGTCATAAAAAAGTACAGAACTACAGATTGAACAATTTTTCGGCCACTTTTTTTGCAGTCTTTCCTAGTGATCTTCTTCTCCTTTTCAGCAGTACTTCTTGCAGTCTTTGTTGGGTGAGGTTGAACTTCGCATTTGCTTTGGCTTTGACTCAAGAAATATATTCTCTAGTGAATGATCATGGTGAAAGTAACTAAGCAACAAATCTGTCACAATCTGTGTTGTTATTTTGCCAGTTTCTTTCCAATCATTCTGGTTCTTGTCCTTCCATTTTCAATTTCCTTTTTCTTTTCAGTTTCTGAATCCTCTCCTTCCCTTCTTACACTACTGATTGCTCTTCTATCTACCTTGTTTCTTGTCACACTGGCAAAGAAAAAAGGGTCCCTACATGAAAATGTTGTCCAAGATAACCAGCAGAAATTGGAGTTACAACCTTCATTAGGAGATGTTACTATCCAACAAAATGAAACTGCTGAGAGGCAAGCTGAAGCACACTCAGAGTCTTCATTTTCATTAGATTGTGAAAGCAGAAATATCATGGATACAAGTTTTGTACTCAGTGCTGAGAAGCATTATGAGCAACAAGCTGATCAACAGTCAGATACTTCACTTCAGTCAGATAGTGAAAGCACTACTAGCTCAACCATGGATGAAGAAAGTATTAAGATTAATCACAATACAAATCAAAACCTTGATATATCTGATAGCTTGGTCTTTGATTATGATGTTGATGAGGAGGAGGAAGATGGCTTGATTGAAATCAAGCTTCCAAACTGCCACTTTTCAGAGTTCTTGCCAGAATCCATTTTCAAGCAGCAAGGTCTTACGGAGCTCTGGGCAGAAATTAATGAGATGAATGAGGATGGAAATTTAATTGAGATTGATATTTCCAAGGGATCCACAAAGCATCAAGATTTGAGATTGGAGAAGGAGTTGGTTTGCTGAGTCGATCATTGTATTTTTAGTGATTAATCTTTTTCTTTCCCTCTTCCTTTCTCTTTCTTTGTTTAATTTCCGATTTATCATTGGATTCATCTATCACCGATCTCAATTAACTAGGATTAAACGTGTTGTTGAAGTTGTTATCATGAGATGAGATGCTATTTTAGGTTAAGTTTTAGTCATAACTATTTTCCTTCTTGATGTTTACCAAAATTTTGTTCTCTTCTATTCACTTGACGTTTTAATCTTAAGCCGTGTTTTTTAATGAAGTGTTAGTTCTAATCTCAATCAAATATCTTAATTTTATCAGTTTCGTCACATTACAAAACATAGTATGATTATGTTTTGTTTGAATGACTATAGATCTACAAAGGAACTTTTATGAGTGTTTGTCATCAATTTGGTTTGTTATTTTCCTCTTTAAATCTCTCATTCCCTCTCGTATTCGGGAATGTTTATTTAACTGCATTACTATACAATCATGTGCCAAGTGTGTCTGCTACTGACACAGTCTGTGCACTTTGCATGCTACAAGTTGCAAAATAAAGGCCTTTTTTTGCCATAAAGTAAACTATTTGTTAAAGCCCTGTTATTTTTAATTCATTTACCAAACTACTCTCAATTTCAATAAGTAGTTGGATAAATATTTTATATTTGGGAAATCTACTATTTATTATCTTAAAATTTGAACTAAAGGTTTTAGGACCATGGCTGACAATTACAATTTTTAAAGACTACTTTGAATTTAGTGGTTGTAATTTAAAAGACTTTTTCCTTTAAGAGTAGAGATAGATAATTTTAACGAGCAATTTGATCGTTTATTTTTTCAAAGAGGGGTCGTTACAATTTGTTTTCCAAACTATTGTTTTACTAGCTTTACAAATACGAATCCATAGCATTTTTTCTTAAAAGGAATTTATGCATAAACCATTAAACTAGTGGCGTGGTCCTTAGAGGACTTATGGGTTATTAGCCCGTTGTATACATGGGCTTAATAATTCTGACGCATAAAATAAGGGCTGAGCTTACTCTGCGGCAGTCAACCAGAAAGGACTCACTGGAAAAAAAGGAAAAGAAAAACCAGAAAGGACTCTTGACTTCTTGTCCTTCAGTCTGGAGTCTTGACTCTTGACTCTTGACTCTTGACTGAAATATATACATATAGAAAAGAAGACACAGAAAGGATGATATCGAGCATTTAATCTCTTATCCAAAAATCCCTTTTTTTTTCCGTTATATCAATGTAAGTTGAAGGGGTTTAAATATCTTTAGTATTTAATTTCTTATGCCATTTGATTTTGTTTCCAAGATTTATCTAATTTTGAGAGATTACTTTCTTACTTATCACGTAAAAAAAAAAATATGTGGAAAAAGTCCTTTCTAATTTAAATGTGTGTCTTAAAAAATAACACTATACAATGATAAATTATATAAAAAATGCAATAGCTATTTTTATTTGAGAAAAAATTATATGTAGCTTTTTATACTTTTATCTCATCATTAATTAATATTATAATAAATTTGTTGACCTTAGAACTAATTTTAAATTCATTAACTTAAATAATTTTTTAATGTTAAAAAGGAACTTTGTATCTGTTTGAAGATTCATACTCTATATATTTTATGTCTATAATATTACGTGAGTTACTTTTTAAATATTACTATTACTTATAATTGTTATGCATATATAATTGGTGTATTTAAATTATATAATAATTATTTATTTTTCTCTTTTTTAAAGTTTTTTTAAGTTAAAAAGTTAAGATTTTAGCTTATATTAATTTATAGTATTTTGATTATTTTTTTTAGAAAGTGATACATCATAAGACATGAAAGATGATTAAAGAATTAGACCAAGCACACTAAGTACGCATCTGGTGGCTTAGCACTTGGTCACTTAAGCTAGCTGAACTTTATATGTGCGCTCAATGCGCACATGCAATCTTAGCGCATAGTCAATGTCAAGAAATATAATTGTGCAATGTTTTGAAGATAAAAAAGAGTTGAAACACAATGTCATTACGTCTTTTATCATCCAAGAATAGAGCTAGGGCATGAAGGGGGAGTGCAATCCACTCACATGGAGAATCCTTCCTTCCATTTTCTCCTATTTTCTTCCACTCTCTTCCATTTCTCTTGCTTCCTTTTGTATTTTGTAAGCTTTTCTTGACAATGAGAGGCTAAACCACCCATTGTTGGGAGCTTAGCAACCAAACACTCTTGTAATAATTCTCACTATCCATTTAATATTATTTCAATATTATTATTTCTTTTCTAAATTTATTATTTTGTTTATGATTTGATCACCCATGCACATGTATGTTATAGGGTTTACTCATTGGAAAAAAAAAACATTTACGTAATCCATGCTAGGGATAGAATGTTATTATTTAGCTTAAATTATGCATCTTTATTCTTAAAGAAAATTATTTGACGTAGCTCTTAAGATATTAGAAGTAAAATTGTGTAATTTAGATTATTTCACATAATGAATCATTGTTAGAGTAGGTTAGTAGATGAAGGTAATAATTGGAACAACATTAAATGGTGAATGAATCATGGTTAGAGTAGGTTAGTAGATGAAGGTAATAATTGAAATAACGTTAAATGATGAAATTTTTTTAATATTGCATTAAGAGTAGTTTTGGTAGACTAAACAACCAATACATCAAGTAATTATACATTAATCAACAACTCACATCTCTGAGTGTTTATGTTCTCTCTCTTGCATACACCCTGCTCATTATCTTAAGAATTTTACATTTCAGTATCATTATTATACTAATATCAAATTTAATTCACTATTCACTTAAAATTAGAAATATACAAACTTTAAATTCAATCAAAATCCTTATGAACTTAGCACTTAAAATTATCGTTTTAATTACTATTTAAACAAATTAATACACTTATCAAGAAATTAACAATATGAACGTATAATTAATACTTCACACTAGCTAAAACATTTAAAACTCAATTGAATTTGATATCTTCTAGCTTTTGGTATCCCTTAAAAAACATAAGCGCGTAAGAAAACAAAAGAGTTGAATAAATAAAACGAAACAAAACAAGGTATAGGACATCACATCAATAATAGAAATTAAACCAATGATGCATGGGTCGGTGACCCACTTAGCACCCCTAACAATTAATGCTTCTTAGTGGATGCATACATGCAAAGTCACCATATGTATATGTGACCACTAACTATAACTAAACTAGTGCCACCCATTTTCTTACTTGAAAGGCCTATGTCTCCAGATGATTAAATTATTGTACGGGTGTCCGTGGGTGGGTGGGTGGGTGATGTGAATATTAGATATATAACTCATTGTTCTGCACCTCTTGTTTGACCTATTGTATCACAAGTTAGATGACCAACGATTAACTATTATCTCTTTGGAGGTCATTATTGGAACATTTTCTTCTTCATCGTTAATGCAAGTTATGGGCCGGTTGTTGATTCAGTTTGTTGTACGAGGTTGTCATTTAACGGTACCTATATCTTAAAAAAAGATATAAGTACGTGGATAAACATTTCTTTTAGATACAAGAGATTACCTTCTTGCTTTATATATTTTGGGAAGTTCAATTTTTTTCTAGCTCGCAGTTTTAAAAAAATGTTTTTGTTAGGGTGCAATGAATTATATGTTAAAACTAAAAAAGAGGTATGGAAAAATTGAATTTATAAAAGGTGGGAATGAACGTATAATATGAAAAGAGATAGAAATAAAGACATTGCACCATGCCTCTCTTATGCCTATATATACTTTCCGTTAGGTAAAAGGGAAGAGGATGATTGGTATGCATATATGTATATAAAAAATATTTGTAAAATTATTATAATATTTCAATTGTTTTAATGTAAAACTAAAAAAAAAAAATGTTGAGTTAAAGCCTATTGGTATTCAAAAGCATGGAAGAAATACCCAACGTGCTTAATGCCAAATTGCCAATAAGACAATCATTTGGGAATGTCATACTTGTTCGTACTTTCAGAGTAAGCTTCCCATTCTTAGTGTAACAACAGCAGCATCAATATGATATGCCATATACGTTTATACGGAAATAGATATTGAAGATCAAATTTGCTTGAAAAGGAAGAAAAGTAACGATGATCAAACTATATTCATTCCACGTCATGTGCCCTACAATAGCTTAATTATTCACATCTAATCATTTATGATAGCGTTTGGTTGTGGTATGGACACCGGACAGGAGGCCTTAAAACTCAAAAGACTCACGGTGGCATGGCCAACACCGACACATCTAATCATACCTTTTCCATAAACAAAACCCTCCCTATTGAGATTCATGACGAGAGTAATGCGTTATACTTAAAATTAGATTTTGAAATGACAATAACCGTTTAATTAAATTTTTTATATTTAATGTCATTAAAAGATCGTCATTTTGATTCTTAAAAATATAAGATAAGAATTAAAATTATAAAAATGTTTTTAAATATTAAAAAAACCAATTAATTGTCTACAATATAAAAAAAACAAGAATCAATTAAACAATAGATGTTTAATAATTTTAAGAACTAAAATAATAACACCTTATAATTTTATAGATTAATTTGACGTGGAAGCTTTTTAAAAAAATCGGGGCCAACACAGAAGATTATGAACGAAGTAATTAATGACAACTTGTTTGACATGCAAACGCAACTATTGAAATTAAGTCTCCAAATAATAAAAACCCAAATCTAACAATGGGCTGCACCACCCTTATATGTGTATATATCAAAAAGAAGTATAAGTTGAGGGTGTCTGTATTATTCAAACACGAAACTAATTATCATTTACATATATTACAAGACTAGCTAGTAGCAAGAACTTGGCAATTTGCAATGTATAATCTTAAAACCTATATTAAAAAGGGTATGCATAAAACAAAAAAAGTAGAGGTGAGGAGGGAGAAAGTGGAAGTGAGAGTGGAGCATGTAGCAGATACGAAAGCAACGGTCCAGATGACTAATCCGTCAGGCAATCGGATGGTGGGAAAGTAGTCCGTGCAAGCAGAGACTTATCGAGAAACAACGAGCTAGAAGGTTCCACGTGTGAAGGAGATAAAGGCATATTAAGAAGGGCGATCCAACGGAGGCTGGTAATTCCATTGTTGAACTGAAGGGAGCAGATCCTTGATTGTGAAGATGGCTGAGTCGGACAACGACTCGGGCGGGGCGGCGAACGCGGGAAACAGTGGGCACTTGAGCGAGTTGTCGCCTCGGGAACAGGACCGGTTCCTCCCAATCGCGAACGTTAGCAGGATCATGAAGAAGGCCTTACCGGCGAACGCGAAGATCTCGAAGGACGCGAAGGAGACGGTGCAGGAATGCGTGTCTGAGTTCATCAGCTTCATTACGGGAGAGGCTTCCGACAAGTGCCAGAGGGAGAAGCGCAAGACCATCAACGGCGACGACCTTCTCTGGGCCATGACAACCCTCGGATTCGAAGACTACGTCGACCCTCTCAAGATTTACCTCCAGCGCTTCCGCGAGATGGAAGGGGAGAAGACCATCGCCGCCCGTGACTCTAAGGACTCCTCCTACGACTACCCTCCCTCCGCCGCCTATCATCCTGGCCACGTGTACGGCTCCCCTTCTTACCATCATCAAGTAACTCCTTCTAAGCCTGGCCCCACTTATCCTGCCCCTGGTAGACCCAGATAGTCTTATACATGCATACATCGACGTGTTCCTCTCTTCTCCACTCCTTTTTCCTTTTATTATTGTTTTTAACGCATTACTCACTCCTACTCCTTGACTCGGGGCCTCCGTTTCTTTATTTCATTAAACTCTCTTCCCTTCCAGTCAATGGAACACCATCAAATAACTATGGATTTTATTTTCTTTGTGGGTGGGTTAGTGTTGTTACTGTTTCTATCATACCTATAGTCTTTCTTTTCCTTCTTTTTTCTTCCACCACATGTATTATTTACATCCCATGCAAATTCTCAAATATTCCTTTTTCTTCCTCTTGTCAATTATTTTTTATATTTTATATACTACATACTGGATTCATAAGAAAAAATCATGTAGCACACACAACCAGTAACTTGATACAGAAACCTATCTATATACGTTCAATGATTTCAACCTAAAGAGAAACTTCAATCCATACTTCGTGATAGACTCATAGTTTCATTGAAATTATCTTTATTCTCTCTTGCAGCAAAATGAATAAATAATAGTACATCCTATGCACTCACATTGTATTTTTACACACTCATTTAATCATAAAATTTAAAATTTATTAATTTTATAATAATTATTTAAAAATCATATTAATAATAATTTTTAATTAGTTGATAACCGATGAAAATTTACAATTTTTTACATTTATATTAAAATCTCACAAAATATGGGGGAAGGGCTCGTGCTTTCTTCATCTGGAGCTTTGTTTTTCTTTGGGCCTTCTGAATTTTTTTTGAACAGTTGGTATGTCCATTCTTCATTTTTGCTTAGGCACTCCCCTTTTCGATTTATTTTTAAAAAATGTCCTCTTTCAAAAAATAACAAAAAAAATACATTCCCCTATGTTAACCATTTTTGAAAAAGCTAAAAGACAATATTGATAATATGAAACACATTTTTGCGCTGTATGGCGTCGCCATTAATACCAGAAAGAGTATTACAATTGTAGAATCAAATAGAACATACATGTATTTGCGATTGCCGAGATCAGGCAAATTGAAAAAAGTGAGACAAATGTTTTATTGTATGCCATTGCATTGCCACTTAAGGAAGGTGCAAAGTCACATACAGTAATAGGGTTTCAAAGCAGAGGAGAAAAGATATAGAGAGCCATAAAGATAGAAATGAGAAAATGTTAGACTAATGCTGCCAAGGAAATTTTTGCATTCCTTGTGATCGAACATTGGAGCACTAGGATTATGCTCGGTTGACTGGTGCAGCGTCAGAAATAATTACAAAATGGGGGAGTGCAAAAATACAAGATTAATTGTTAGGGTATTTTTTGAGAAAAAAAAATAGAAAGGAAAGTGTATCAGTAACAAGGGGACTGGAAATTGCAAATTCCGATTGTAAGCTATGTAGGCTTTCGATGTTTGTACAAGCCAAGCCAGCCCACATCTATACCATCTGGCAATGAAATCATGTAAAACTCTAATAATTTATTATTAGTTCTGGTGAATCTATATTTATACCTATCAATATTGTATATAGTAAAGACGACTTGAACAAATTAAGAAAAAAAGAAAAGAAATAGTATTGGTGGCAATGTGCAAAGAATTTTTTTTTCATTTGTCATTTTTACAAACTATTCTTACATTATTTCAATTTATTCGTAACAACATTTTTAAAAAGTTGCATGTTCATTTTATAATATAACTAGTATGGTATTCGTGAGTAAGCACGGGTGGTGAGTGTGTTGTTTGAGTTTAATAACAAAGTCTATTATATAATGTAGATTTATATGAATAATGATTGAAAATGTTATTAAAAAAATTTACAAAAATTAATTCAGTGTCTTATATTATATGTTAATTATATTGTTACAAATTTATACATATAAATATGTTAAATCCAACATATTTGTATGAGTAGCTATTATTTTGGAATTGTAAATAATTAAAGGATAGTGGAGCTCTAAAGAATGTGATGTGATAATTGGACATGTTGTTAGAATTATGATGAGTTGCAAAAGTAAAGAAAGTCATTGATAAGAAAATATATATTAGAAAGGTAATATAAAGTTATTTTTATAAGTAATTTAGTATGGTCATAACATAAAGTTGAGCAATCTAAGTAAAGGAACCTATGATAGGCAAATGTGGAAATGACTGAGAAGTTTCTTTGGACAGGCATGAACTTTGTTTGTTTCAATTTCTCTCATGACACTTATAACCATAATCAAGAAATGAACAACACTGATATACTCTATGTCATCTTGCTTGATACTAAGGTAGTTTTTTTCATTAAATTTTCTTATTCATTAACATTTTTGTTCCCATGGCAGCTCTATTCCACCTGGTCTTGACGAAGGATAGTGAAATATAAAGAACAAAATAAGCTTGTCAAACCTAAACTCAAAGAACATGATAAATGAGATTATTTTTGTTAACAGAGTAGATAGTATATGGATGAAGTGATTCAAAAAGCAAAAAAAATTATGTACTAGTCATAATATAAGAGAATTTGTGTACAATGAAGTCAAAAAACCTACCATGTACATTATAATTAGTTGAAAATAAATTTGGTATATACACAACTTGCGTAGGTGGTTGAATTTGTTGGTAGCATAATTGTGACAAAAAAAAAGGTAGGACTTCAAAATGACATCATTTGTTGCTAGACAGAATATTTTCAGTTATGAACTTAAATTAAAGAAAACAACGGAAAAATTAATGCAAAGTTAATGTTATGTTAGTAAACTTTCCACTCGTTTAGCTATTCTCTTTCAATTTACTCAAGTAATATCTTCATTTTTCTTTATTTTGTCCTGCATTTTTTTTCCACTATGAACCTTCATCTTTCACTCAATCATCAATTGTATTACTTTTATTCACTTTTGTTTGTGTCAATGCTTACTTTTATAGAGGTCCTATATCAAATTTCACAATTGAACATTTCATTGGTTCTTTACCCGTTCACCTAAATTTCTACAATAAACATCAGTTTCCATTTACTAACTTTTTTAAACAAATATAATTGAACTATTGATAATAATAGGAGTAATATTAACAAAAGATAAGCAACAATAACTAAATATTGTATGTGAAAAATTTTTATCCTATAAGATAATACCCACCGATGGAATCAATTGAAAATTTCTCATATGAAAAGTATCATAAATTTAAAAGTAAAATGAAAAATAAGGAAACATACTCAAAAATGTCATTTTGACATTTGATCAAACACATAATTTGCAACCAAAAAATTAGTATAGAAAAAAATCAAATAAATATTTAAAAAATTCTCAAATTCTCATCTATTCTTATAAAGACCCGTTTATTATCTTTTTCCAAAAATAATTTAATTGATAGGTCATATCAAATAAACATTTTAAACAAATTTAGTCTATATTCACAATATTATAGAAATTTTGATGAAGGAGAAAAAAACAAAGAAAGTAATTAGGCAAAAAAAAATCAACCAAGAAAATAGAAACTAAGAAAATTTTTAAGCTATCGATCACTATTAATCATGAAAAAATTATGAAGAAGTTGTAGTCATAGTGACTAGCAAATGCATCTTCAACGAGGGTTATGATGTTGAACGGTTAATGGAGAAATAAAAATATATTTCATTGGTTTATTTTTAGAAGAGAGAAAAAATATATTGAGTGAATGAAGAAGGTAAGAGAAGAGAGAAAATGGTGAGAAAATAGAGAACATCAGAGAAGAAGAATGTTTCAGAGTTGAGAAAAGATGATAAGAAAGATATTTGAACACATAATTCTTAAAAATGTAGTTAAGACAACATATTATGTAGACTGGAACGATATTTAAAAAATTACAATATCTAGCATAGTTTATTAATGACAAAATGGATGTGCAACAAAAATAAGAAAAAGAATGAAGTGAAGTTCAATAATATTCTTTTCTTGTGATAATATACCTATGTTGAAATTAGGCCATAAGCAATTGATCCACTTAAAGTTTTATCTTTTGTCGCGCTTGTGCAAACCTGCCAATAATTAGACTTAGTCAATTGAGGTGAGAACCAACAACATTGAGAAATATGAATGGCCCAAAGGAGAAAATTGTGAAAATCATAACTTAAAATGAAAGGATACCAATGCACTATAGACAATTGTCAAGTAAATTAATAAGAAAAAGAAAGAAGTGGAGTTCGATAATAATTTCTTCTTCTTGTGATAATACACTTCTATTGAAATCAAGCATTAAACAATGGATTCACTTAAGACTTCATCTCTTGTTACGCCCGTGCAAATCTGCCAATAATTAGACTAAGTCAATTGAGATGAAAACCAACAATATTGAGAAATATGAAGGACCCAAAGTAGGAGATTGTGAAAATCATAACATAAAATGAAAGAAAATTACTGTAGTTTTCTAAATAGTTGTTAAGTAAATAAGAGATGAATTACTATATCACCAGTGGTTTAGAGTCTTTTGGGAAGGGAAAATTAAAATAATATTGAGATTTTGTATTTTTGTAACTGGTTAGTAAGATACTGCGCGTAAACATTTCATACCACTACCTATGCGTTAAAGAGATAATGTGTGAGATTGATGAAATAAATGATATAATGAGTGAAATCACTACACTTAACAAGTTTTTAGACAGTTGTTAAGTAAATAAGGGAGAAATTACTATATCACCAGTGATTTAGAGTCTTTTTGGAAGGAAAAATTAAAATAATATTGAGATTTGTATTTTTGTAATTGGCTAGTACGATATCCTGCGGACACAAGTAATACCACTGCCTACGCGTTAAAGAGATAACGTGTGAAAGAGACGAAAGAAATATAGATTTTCTTATCATAAAAGTGATGCAATTAGCAAGTTTTAATTTGAAAATATTGAAGTGGACTTATTAAAAAGTGTATGTAATTAGTAAGTTAATTTGGAATATTGAAGTGCACTTAGTAAAAAGGGTTTTAATTAGTAAATTGATATCCTTGTTCACACCTATTTTTTGCAAAGTATATGTCTAATTATGTAATTTTACTTGTACTTTCTGTTCAGTCTTTAGGCTTATTGTCCAAGGAAAAAAGATATTTTTAATTTTTTTCACCAAGCCAAGCAAAAGATATTTTTATAGTTGTTGTTGAAAGAAGAAAGAGTGTGATGTTATCTATCTCCTTCTCCTTTTCCTTCTTCTCCCTCCTCATCTTCTCTCCCCATTTGTTTGAAACATGGCTTCCTCCTCCTTCCTCTGCCCCGCAGCATTTACCTTCTCACAGAAGCCACTTCAATCCACTTTTCTTCATTCCTCCTCTCTTCTCACTCTAAGCATTCTTCCTAAGAAATTGAGAAAACCCCACCAACTGAGAAGCTTCATAGTGGCCAAATCCAATGGCAGTGACTCTGCTGATGTTCCTGACCGTTTGATTTCAGCACTTTGCTACTTTTACCCTTTCTTTGATGGCATACAGTATGGAAAATATGTAATCACACAGTTCTACCCTGTTCAAGCCATTGTTCAACCATTGGTTCCGGCAATAAGAGTCTTTAAGAGCTTCCCTTTTAATGGGTTCCTTGTGTTTTTGACCCTTTATTTTGTTGTGGTCAGAAACCCCAACTTCAGTAAGTATGTGAGGTTCAACACTATGCAAGCCGTTGTCCTTGATGTGCTATTGATTTTCCCTGACCTCCTTGAAAGAGGGTTTAATCCCAAAGATGGGTTGGGATTGGATTTGATTATGAGTTTGGATAGCACTGTGTTCTTGTTCCTCTTGGTGTGCTTGATTTATGGTTCTTCTTCTTGCTTGCTGGGTCAAATCCCCAGATTACCCATTGTTGCCGAGGCAGCTGATAGGCAAGTTCTTTGAATCAACAATCCGTTATTGATAATTTAATTGTATAGCAAGCTACTTCAGCCTAGGTAGCGGAAAAGTTGCATTTTCACTTACTATCTTAGATAGTATCTGCAAAACGGATCTGAGTTGTTTCTTTCATTGCTGGATTCTACTGTGTCTTTCTAAATCATGATTGAATTATTGTAAGATGATCAGAAACTTCCCTTTCTCCATTGTTAATTGAATTCAATGTTATATCTCTCTGGATTTACTGAATGGTTATGGATTTGAGTTGTAATGTTTCACACACATATTAATTTCTTGTATGCTTAGCAATCCTACAATCAGTTATCTTCTCTTCTTAGTTCTTATGTTGTTAGGTTTTAGTATGAGCTATTCTAAGAGTTCAGACTTCAGAGTGGTGTTTTTCTATAATGGTTATGCATAACGGAGAGAGGAAACACAGATAGGGTTAATTTGCTAAAGTTATTATCTTTTTCTATAAATGTAGAGTGGTCATGATGGAGTATGAGCCTGACTTGAATGTGCAAGTGGTTACTATTCTTTTAATGTTTATGACCGGAATTGGTCAATGGATATGACAAGCTTTTCTGAGATACAAGATGGTGTCAATTCTCAGGTTGTTGGACTAGGATAATTCTGAAGATGTTTAAATCAATGTTCATATTGCATCTAAGGTGTTACCTACAGTATAAATTCTGATGTGTGGATGTTAAAGTCCATGTCTCTTCCCAAGTTTAGGAGGGCCGGATTGATGACCCATAGTAATGATGGCAGATGGCTTCGTATCAATTGTAATTTCAGTGTGAAATCAAAGGATCACAGGATGTCAATTTGTTAGCTGTTAGCTTCATATTTAGGGAATGAATCCTCTCATGTTAAATTTTCACATGACCATTTCATGTAAAAATTGTGTCTATATCCTTCTTCATAGAAATTAAATATGTGGGACTATATTAAAATTAAAATTTATGTACATTTAAGACACAATTTTTTCACATGAAATGGTTGTGTGAAATTCAACATGAGAGGATCCATTCCTTCATATTTAACTTCCTCCTTTGATGAATCCCTGTGTCCATCCATCTCTGTTCTCTGATATGGCGTTAATTTTAATTACTTTTAGAGTAGTTTTGTCTTTGGTTTCAGTATCCACTTTAAAAAGCAATTGGGATTTCATATTTGCATTGTTGTAATCTCTTCATTATTTATCAATCTGTTGTCTCAAATAGGTTCAAAATGTCCTAACTTGATGTTATTCTACTTTTAGAATATTCCTTTCCTTATATAGGTATCCGGCTACCTATCCAAGTTGATGATGTAGCATCATCAACAAAGGTGTTTCCAGATGTTCTTTACATGACCTCATATATAGTACCTTGATTAGCTATACAATACTCATATTTTGTGGCCTCTGTTCTTAAAAAATGCTCTTAGGTGTTGGACCCTTGTCAACAACTCTGTTTAGCTCACTCGGGAACAATCTAAAAAAATTGCTATTTTGTTGTAATGCCCTGGATTAAAAAAGATACACTTCATATAACATTTAAAAGCAGGCTTTCTCATGTGTAATGATTTTATTTATTTCCGTTCATGGCTTAGTTAGAATGGCATAACTTGCCCTGGTTCAGAGTTGTACAAGGGCATTGGATTTCCTGAAGAAATTACCTATTTTTTGTGATATGAAGACTGTAAGGAAAACCATTTCAACTTAACACGCCTCTTCACGTGTTTTTCCTTTTGCCTCTTGCCTCTTGCCTCTTGGTAGACATGATCACATGCCTGCTTGAATTACTGGAATCAACACACACAAATTTGACATATCGAAATCCCGTTCAATGCAAAATCTTCAATTTTGTGCACGTTTAGTGCTTGGGAATCTGTGAAATCCCATTTAATGCAGGTGCAAACGCCTAAACAGACACTAGCTTGGCACGTTTTGAATTAATACGATTGTTCAACTATCATGAGTTGTCAGTCCCCCCCCCGGCGGAAATTTATATAGGAAGGACTTGTGTTCTGTTCTCTATTATCTTTGTTTCATACCCCCTACCCCCTCTCCCTGCAATTCTCACTGAATAAAGAAATTAGGTGATTGAGTTTTTAATCTACTGAAAGTTTTCGCAAGCTGGACCTGGTAGAATTTTGAAGACATGTAGTTTTTCTATTTCTTATAAGCTGGACAGTGGGCATAATGGTACTTCTTCCAAAACAACAAATCGTACAAACCATTTATGCATTTAGAAGCTTCGGAGTTAATATTGGCTTATATGGTTAAGAGCATATACCACCCATAATTGTTTAAATGGGTTTGCATACCTTGAATTTGTGAGGCCTATAATGTCATGTAAATTTTAGAACTTTACTAAAAAAATTACTCAATGTTAAAATTGTTAGAGTAAATGCTTAACTTGTATTATATTGAATTTTGTGACTAAATAAGTAAACTTTTTATTGATATGAATCAGTTAAGCAACAATTTGCTTATCTAAGCAACACATTACTATGTTTGAAAAAAATGGTTAAACAATGTTTAAATTTAGATCCCTACTATTGTCTGAACCAAAAGTTATAATTATAGGTTGGTTATGAGACTATATCTCTTTATAGCCAATACAAATCCTTGTCCTTTTTAATTTTGTGTTTAATCTGAGACATTATCAATATAAGTATTTTTACGCTTTACTTTATATATAATTTTTAAAGTAACTGTTACAAAATTCAATAATTTTATCATGACACTTTATTATATGATAATTAAAAAAATACTGGTAATATATTTTAATTAAATTCTTTAAATTTTAATTGGATGGCATAGGTTTGTTAAATCTCCATTTATCTCTACCAAGAAAAAAAACTGCATTTATCGTGCTAGTTTGGTGCTACAATTAGCCTGTGTATTTTCCTCTCATCGCCCATTAAACTTGACTATAATTGGTGTAATTCTTAGCACATGAGCTTGGATAAGGGAGTGGATATTGAAATTGGAGAGGATCGTGCCATGGTATATACCACATGGAGCTGCACAAGATGAATATATTACAACAGGATATTATACATAACATATGATGTCCAATCTAAAATGATCCTTAATTTTTTCAAGCACTCTAGGACGATAAAATACAAAAAGCAGCCAAATTCAGACTAGAAAAATAAAGGAAGAGAAAAGCATGATGAGGGGGACTAGAATTGGCAGAACCATAGAAGCAGGGCCTTGTCCTTTCCCATAAGGCACATAGGTGTAAGGATTAGGAGGCGCATAGTAAGTATTTGGAGGTCCATAACCATAACCATAAGTGTAAGGTGCAGGAGGGGTACAACACTGAACACCTGCAGCAGGAGGGCACTTAGATTGGCCTGCCTTGTGTGGTGGTGGTGGAGCACCATATATGGAGTAGCCAGAAGGTGGTGGTGGAGCTCCATAAGAAGGATAACCAGGAAGTGGTGGACTGACCTGACAGTTGTCACAAGAAGTTGGGGTTGGGATCACATCACCTACTGCATCCCCATAAGCTTCAAAATTAAAATTGGACTTTGATAACCAAAGGGTTAACACTAAAATTGCTAGAAACTTTGCTCCTAACATTTTTTCTCTCAACTTTAGTGTTTTACTTACTTCAGACTAGAAAGTCATTTATATGAAGAAGCAAGAAGGAGGGTAGTGGGGAGCAGGGAGATAATGGGGATTGCAATTATGAGCTGACAAAAGCTTTAGAAGGAAAAGAGTGTTCTAGATTTGGATGTTTTCATTTTCAACCAGCACCTGTTTTAATACAGTCTTGGATCTTTCGCCTCCTTTTCTTCTACACACAGGATATGGTGCCGCATGACAGCACATCTGTCATCATGGTATTGAAGTAACACACACAAATGTCCTTCACTTTGCATTAGTCTCTTTGCTAACGGATTGTTAAAATTTTCAACCTTTCTTTTTCACTTCTACTTTTTCTTTCTTTAATTAAAGGTACGCTTTTTTATTTTTTCCTCAAACTTGTCTTTTTCATCATTGATAAATGTTGCACTATCATTAATAATGGAGCTCATTACAATGATGACTCTAAAAGCTGAACAAGTTTTATCAAGTGAAAAATCACTATTTTTTCTACGACCTAAAGACCTTGATTGATTTGGAAGATTTGTCCAAGTCCTGGCTATTTAAATATAGATAACTCAATTCCTCCTTGAAATGTGATGAGATAGGTCGTGGAGAGAATCCAGCATAGCACCTTTCTAACTTTGCTAAGCATAATTCAATTTCATACTTGAAGGGTTCGTGCATCTCTTTAATAGGATGGGCAGCATATTCCTCAAACGGCATCCACTGTGACAAAAGGAAGAAATACATTAAAAAGAAATGAAGTAAAAAAGGGATTGAATATATAGTTAAAAAAGTTATATTTTTATACAACAAATTTATATAACATTTTTTTATAATTTTACCCATAACTTTAACCATCTCATCTCTCCTTATTATTATTATTATTATTATTATTATTATTATTATTATTATTATTATTAT
>CM023942.1:966702-994466 GCA_013407115.1 Glycine latifolia
ATATGTATTTATAAAAAATTATGTACAAATATAAATTCTCTATTTAAAAAAAATACAAGATCGATGATTGCCAATTACATTCGTTAGGAAAACATGACTCGGATATGGCAATATAGTGTAAAGTTAATTGGTCAACTAGCTTTCTGTTATAAGATCTCTTTCCGAGTGGAGGGTATCATCAATCATCATATATTCATATAGGATTAGGATCTAAATTCTCCAGAGAAAAGGGTATGAACTATTAATATGATAGGTGAGGCTCCAGGAATTGCAAGCTTAAAAATGTAGAAAAATTGCAAACAAATAGAATCCTCTAACGTATGCGCATGTATTAATTATTCAAGAACCCACATCATTCTTATGAGTTGCATGGTCATTTTCAACTACGCAAGGGACAATCGATCTGAACCTACGTACGAGATAATTATATGTTGCTTTATGGGCTAAAGAATGTGGTAAAAAATAATCACATGTGGATTGTGGTCATATAATGCTTGTAAAAATTTTTGGTCGCAATCAATATATATATGTCTCGTAATGATCTTATTTACCAGAGTAATCCAACGTACTTTCTATCATGTAACACACTTCATGTTCACGCACCAGAAGGCAATATTGAAAGTCATTTTTTGTTTGTATTTTCAGTTTAGATTTAAAAATTTCGAAGTGCATGTGCCATTGAACTTTATTGAAGAGAGCATGCGCATTAACATGTTAGGTAGATATATATGTGTCGCTCTTGTCTCATCTGTCAGAAAATAGTAGTAGTCTTAAAGAAGGATGCTTCATTTATGTGTCTTGTCATATGTCACTTCTTATATGATCTGGGCTTATCCTTGGAAAATATCATTTGTTGGATGATGAGAACCAACTGCTTTGTTACATGATAATTAAACTTTGTTAAACTCATAAGGACAACATGACTCAGATATATGGCAATGTATAGTGTGAAATTAATTGGTGAGTATATTCTACTATTGCAAATGGAGATGATCCTAGCTCATTCATCATTTGTAACATGACATCTTTACATCCAAACCAAATTAAAGAATGACACGATGTATTGTCAAAGAAAGGTATATCTTGGCAGCATCAATTTCCAAATCTTGATTTTTGATGTCAGTAGAAAGAGGACGCAACATGCAAAGGAAATATAGTTCTGATTTCCCAAAGAATGAATTATGTGCATGCCTGCAAATCTCATAAACTTGAGAGCCGGTTAAAACAAAATTGAAATAAGAGGGAAAGAAGGAAAGGCACATTTTAAGTAAATTTCAGGAAGAAAATTGAGACCTGAATGCCAGTAATTCAACAAATTCTGTATCAATCTGAACAAAAAACAAAATTGAGTTATATCAATACAACATAATAGAGGACATTCAACGACAAATATAAATAGAAATGCAACATATGGCAACATTTTACTTATACGTACACTTACTCCTGTCTCTTCTTTTGCTTCTCTAACAACTGCGGCTGAAAGCTCCTCACCCTGAAATTACCATGTTAATTTCATAGTTCTAATTAACCAAATTGGATTATTTTTTTCAATGCGTGGGGAGGAAATTTTCTTTGAAAATATTCATACCGCTTCAACTATTCCGGTAGGTATCTTCCAAAGGCCAATTTCATGAAATATACCTCTTTTTTCCTGGACTACAAGCACCTATAAGCCCACCATAAAAAAGAGAGAAAAGAAAAAAAAAAAAGAGGAAAAGTAATTAAAGTTGTAAAATGAAACCAGGACTACTAGTTGAAAGCAAACGCTGAATCAATTAACAAGGAATTAATAACCATATATTAATTGTTGTTCTTTTGAACGAACCTCTTTGTTATCATTTAAGACAAGACCACCGACCCTTACACGGTGGGATGCATTTGGAGGGATTGTGCAGCTTGTTTCAGGAATAATCCAATAAACTAGCATTAGATAGTTTGGTTCAGCATGGTGGTAACGGAAACCCTCCTGCATACACCAGTATATATCAACAGCAATTTTAATCTAAATTAATTGAGGTTGGTGATAGATAAATTTAATGATAAATAAAAAATAAGACATAGAAAAATAAAGGGAAATGAGAAGAAAAAGGGAAAATAAGATAAAAGAAAATAAAAATAAGCAAAACTAAAAGAGGGGTGAAAGGAGAAGAGGAGAAATAAAGAGGAACATAATTAAAAAAGGAAATGACTGAAACATAGACATACTAATGGATTTAACCATCCATAAAGCTTATAGTTTTTCTCTACTCCGTTCTAAGACACACTGTCTGCCAATCTATATTTCACTATATTAGGTCTTGTTTAACTACCTTTTTCCAAGTGAGTTTCGGTCGATCTCTACCTCTCTTTGTGTCGAGCTCCTGGTAACAAACTCTTGCTCTAACGAGAGTATCCTGGTTGTTTCATAACGTGTCCAAATCATCTCAATCTATACTCTCTCATTTTTTCACACACCGGACCTACTGCTAGCTTTTGTTGAATATTCTTATTTCTTATCTTATATATTTTCGTATAACCACATATTCACCTTAATATCCTCATTTCTGCTACCCCTATTTTGTGCTCATGTTGCTTATGTGCTGGCTAGCATTCCATTCCATATAATATTACCGGCCTTACACCTATTCTATAGAATTTTCCTTATAGCTTAAGGAAAATTTTACGATCACACAAAAACCTGATGCACTCTGTCATTCCATCTATTCTGTTCCGATTCTATTAATTTACATACTCATTAATCTCACCACATTTTTACAAAATTTATATAACTAACAAAATAGGATAACATATTTTCAGAAAATACTTTCTCTCAATCCCATATATTTTCATTGTGATTTTATTGAAAATTATTTTTGAATATAAATTTAAATCTAACTCAACTTAAAAAATTATCTGAATTATTCTTCATTTATATACTTTATTTTTATCTTATATCTAGTTGGTAGACTTGAATTACCAACAAATTAAGATATCTTCTTATATTGATGAAGTGAATCAATTTAATATAAATTACAGAAATTAAATTAAATAAATACAAATTAAAAAAACTGAATAGTTTTATTAAATTAAATTTCATATTTAATTGTGAAAACTAGGATGCATGATCCAATTTATAATATGTTTCTTCTATAAGATATGTGACAAACATTTCCATTTGGATTTTTAAAATTAGATAATTTAATTAAAACAATCTTTTTTAGCACGAATAGATACCTTGTCTTTGTACAAGGTTTACAGTAATTAAATCTGACAGAAACAGGAAAGATTACCTTAACTGCAGTTTCAACAAGATTAACTAGTGCTGTAGGTAACTTGATCCAAACACCGCATTTCTCCTGCGACATATATTAAAATTAATATATAGGATTAGGATTAATGTTATGGTTTCTTTCCAAATAATTTGGATAATATACTTATTCAAATTCATTATAAATGTTGATACTATCTAGATAAAAGTTTTTCACAATTTTTCGGCTGAATGAGTCTTTCTTAGAGCATCTTTAGTGCAAGATCTTGAGCAAGGATCTTAAGCTCAAGATCTGATCTTCACTAGATCTCCCAATAAAGGAGTTGAGGAGATCTCCAATATGGAGGATGAGTTCTTATAGAAGATCTCTTAAGATCTGCACATTGTTCAAAAAAGAATAAATTTTCTTTTTTTTTTCTCTCTCCTTAAGATCTCAAAATGAGATCTACCATTAAAAAAGAAAATGAAAGAGATCTTTAATCTTATTTGGCACTATGGGGTCTACCAAAAAGTAGTCTAAGATCTTAATTTGAGATCTACCACTAAAGATGCTCTTAGTAAGCTGATTATAGTATGCAAATATTACATGATCTGTTTTTCAAAATCAAAGAAGACTAAAATACTGAAATTGAAAAACATAATTTTAATTATATATAACATCTTGTTCTGATTGCAAATACATGGAGCATCTAAAAAATGATACAATAATAGTTCATGGTTTCACACGTGGTTTCCTCATTCACTCGCCTCTCCTTTTATCTCTCTCCTTAATTATAAAATATGCTGATCGAGTGATGGTGATTCTGCAATCAGTGCTGGAAGCTAAGGCTTTCACGGGAAGATATGACTTATCCAAAAGGGTTGGAAGAAAGGATCAATGAAGCTTAAGAAAAATTTATAAACAACGTACATGAAATTGTATACTTATAAGAAGAGTACGTACGTAGTTACACTTAATTTTCACGTGAATTAATACTTTATTTTATGAACCTTAATCTTAATGAAGTGCGAATACATTAATTTAATTCAAAACTATATATGTATGCATGGATATCGTTACCTGTTTCTTCCATTGTGAAAGTGACGTTCTAAGCAAAGTAACGAAAATTTCAGAGTCCATGGGCTCCTTCAAATCTATAATGACTCCTCCATGGGCATCATCTGTGGCAGGAAGAATCTCAAATTCCCCCTCACACAATCGGTCCCCTGAACTTGCTGAGATTGACATTGGCTCAACTAATAAATATTAACTATAACAAAAGACAAATATTAATGATAAGCGTCACAAAGAAGATTTGACTGCAGAATTATAGCAGGGAGGGATTCAAAAGGCTAAAGTTTCAAAGCATAGGGGGTAGGTAGAACTAATCAATGGAAGTTTGGAAGTGGTGTGCTCAAGGTTGCAATTTATAAATGCAAAATGATGGGCAGAAACCAAATCCTAGTTGACACCAAAAAATAAAATGAAATTATATAAGTATAATAACTAATATAATGCTAGGAGACAAAAATGAGTACTATTAATTAAGTTTTTAAAATTATAAAGTTTTTTTTATCTACAAATATTAATTTTTATTAAAAAAGTGATTGAAGTCATGATATTTTTATTAAAAAGTAAAAGAGAAACATTTCGAGGCTCTGTCTTTATTTAAAAATAAAAACAGTTCGAAAAAATAGTGATAACAATATTTTGAAAGAAGCGATAATAATTATATTTTGAAGGTTTACGAAAAAATAAAAATAATTATATATTAAAAATAATTTAAAAATAAAGAAATATATAAATCAAATGAGATATTTTTTTAATATTAATAGTTATAAATTAAAACCATAAAGTATTAATATCTCATCATTCATTATAACTATCTGACCACAAACACATAGACCATGGAATGCGCAGCTCTCGTGTGAGTTCTCTATGAAGTCATGCCGACATCGTGTTCCAATGGACATAATAGAAATTGTCATGTGTTTATAGGAAAAGTTTAGTTTAAGTGATCATTAATTAACTCATCCGTACTTTACGATTAAATTTATATCACCTCAATTACACTATTATATAAAGTGAGTATAGTTTGCATAATTAGTGTATGTCTCCATTTTTAATACTTTATAATCTATATTTATTTAATAATTTTTTAGACCTTTAAAAATACATATTTATCCTTATTTTGTATTCTGACACCTGTGTTCACTTATTTGGTAAAATGGACATTTCGAAAAAATTGGTGCTGCTTCACTTTTTAGGCCAAGGATGAAAGAATGAAGAAGGCATTGAATTCAAATTTTTTAAACTTCTAAAAGCTTCTTTGACAAGACAACAAAAAGTAAGTCAGAAAAAAAGCTATATTACATTTCTTTCTTACTACAGACAACACGTTTTTCTTTCTTGCTAAAGACAACACGTTTTACAGAAAAAAAAAAGGGAAAACTAGTGCAGAAAAACTATTGTGCATCTTTCTCGGCTGAAACATTGTATGAGAAGAAAGGGAATAGTGACAGAGAGGATGAGGAGAAGGAAGCCCAAATTGACTTGAGTTAAAGAGAAACGGATTTGATTACATATCTTTATTGTCTTTTTTTTTTCCTCTCTGTATGTTTTTTATTTTGATTTTAAAGAAACAAAAATTAACGGGAGTTAAGGAGAATTGAGTTTGATTAGACCTTTTTGTTGTTTTTTTTTTCTTTATCTCTCTTGATGTTTTTTATTTTATTTTTTGATTTAGACTCTTATGTTGCTACTTCAATGTTGGTAGATTTATTTTTGGATTTGGTAGAATAATATAATGCAAAACAAATTAGAAGAAGTAAATACTTACCTTGTAAAAAACCAAAACAGTAAAGAAATTGTTACCATTTGTAATTTGTGATCGCATTGGAGTTTTGGAGTTGTTTGAATGGTGTAGTAGTTTTTTTGTGTTTACTATTTTTTTTTTCAGTTTTGTATGGTGTTCAGATAAAATAATATTGTGTTATTAATTTGTAATATTGTGTTATTAGTATAGTATTATGAAATTATGCTATTAGGAAATCCAATGTCTAACTATTACTACAATTGGTAAAATCATTGTTAGACCAAATGGATGGTAGAATAAAGGATGCACCAATTGTTATAAGAGTGCTGATCCAAAGAAGTTCCCTTATAGGTGTATTTGTGGTAGACAACTGCTTTCATTACAATAACTATATTATATACTCATGGCTAATTAATTTTTTATCTTGCAGCAAATCTCATCCCACCATCACTTTTTTTTGCAAGTTTAAGCTTAATACGACTGAAACTTTTTGTTGTTACCAAAATGACTATATATATACACATACACACACACATACATGTCCAATGAATGATTTTAACCATGATGAGTAACTATATTATGAACCATTACCCTATTTTAGTTTCTATAGATTAACAATGATGGTCATTTGATCAAATACAATAGTTAAAACCTATACATTCAATTGAATATAAAATTCTGTCTATAGTTCAATTCTTACTACTTATATATAAATTGCAGGTAGAATTAATGCTGGACATACTCAATTAGCAAGTCATTCCATTAATTTTTTGGCAAAATAATAGTTTTTTCTTTTGAAAGCTTTCTTCACAAGGAACCGATAATAGGTAACAATTTTTTTGAAGTTTTCTCTAGACAATGAAATTGAAAAACAACTATTGTTAATAACTGCTTTTTAATAATAAGTCGATAAAAATTGCCATAGTTTATGATTTTTTTATTGGTTGATAATCATATTCAATACGGGTCTGATTTATATGAATTTGGTAGAAGCTTTAGCGCATTACAAGTATATACTGCGAACATCTTTATCTTGCTATTCTTTCTTGCAGTTAGGAGTTTCTAAAGTAATGTATTTCGTAGAGAAAAAACTAAAAAATTCAGATATTACATGTTGTCTCTCATAAGTTACTTTCATTGGTTAGTATCAAGGTAATATCTTCATAAACTTTTGGATATAAATAAATTATTGTCAGAGTTCAATTGGCTTAAGAATATCTATCAATATTGATTCAATATAATTAACATCTTCATAAACTTTTTACTTTACAAGTTATACAATTTGTACTGTACTTCACTATATTTTTTATTTTATATTATAACGTTATAATCTATGAAGTATAATAATAACTATATTTAAATTACATATAAAAATCAAATTATTGTCATTCTTATATCTATTAAAACTTGAATACACCTTAACTAAGATCTATCTTACTTTGATTTATTAATTTATTTTATTGTAATTTTTCTAACATTAAAAAAAATGTTTACTTTTTAATCTAATCACCATTTTTCTATTAAAAAGAAAATTAGCGAAGCATGAGGGAGCGTAACAGAGTGTAGCAAAGGAACCCATAAATGCACGGGTTACTTACTGGTTGATAATACAATTGGAATACACGGATTTCTTAGGTAGGGTATATAGGCGCATATATTGTTGAAATGCTGCGCGGGCATGTAGTAAACAATATGAACAAGATTTTGTTTTTCCCTTTTTCGATAGGCAGAAAGTTGATTGTCGAATTAAACCTTTACAGTGCAATAATACGTGCCTCACAACTAACTAGTTTGGACTTGACTTAAGGGGTGTTTCACGTTCAGAGCTTCATTAATTTCATGTAAATCAAGTATCATAACTCATTCGTATATGTAATTTGTAAGCTTTAAAACTATGTCAATGTATATCTTTGCCAACGCTATACCCCCAAGTTAATCAAAGATAAATATTTAATTATTCATATTTGAATTATAAATGCCTTTCAATAAGGGATTAGTGTAATTAAAAACAAATCATACTTTTAGAAGAAGAAAGAATTTCTATCGCCGAAACAACTTATTTAAAACCCTTCTTTCTTTTCAAGGTTAGATAAAAAAGAGTTTTCAAGATTATTTATAAACAAATCTATCATCAAAATTATAGTGAGAGATGAATAATGTCCTAAAAAAGGGGAGGTAGAGATGGAAATATGTTGTTTTAACTTTTAAGGAGAGAAAAAAAAGGATTAATATCATCTTAGATTGCCTGGAGTACTATTGTATTAACTCATTGGGCTCACCATGCCCAAGCATCACAAAAAAGGGAAATTGCTAAGCAAACTTCCTTCCTGATTATCTTTTCCAAGAATGTTCATTTCTGGAAATAGATTTTCAGAAATGTGTTAAAAAAAACTTATTTTCAGACAGGGTTACTTTTAAGAGAAAAAAATGGAAAAGGGATACACTAATTTGGGGGTGGATTTAGTAAATTGCCCAAAAAGAGTATTGATCCCGAAATATAAGCAGGCGTGTTTGCACTCCACATACATGACTAAGCTTTATAACTTAGAAAAAACTTGTTGATTGACAAAAAAAAAAAAAAAAAACAAACTTGTTTACAAAATAAATATTAATGTTTAATAAGATAATAATAACTCTTGTAAATTTTGTAGATTTGTGAGGAAGCTAATAAAAAGCAGTTATTTAGTGTTACATTTTTAGAAAAAAGAAGATAAAATGGCAACTTAATCAATTTATTGACCTATTTTTTTAATTGATCAATTCTAGAATTATAATATAATAATATTTTAGTCATCACAATAAATTATTCTTAAAAATCGAAAACATTTTATATCCCTTATTCATAACAACCATCACACTACTATCCGATATGCTTTTCTCCTTTATATATTCAACTCACCAATACCAGTTCCTTTCAAGAAGGAAATTAAAAGATAAGATTCAACCTTTTATTCTTTTGTTTAGGGAGACATGGAACATGGAAATTCTTTCTTCCATTATGCTCAGTCCGAAAAATCAATCTCTGGTAAGTACTCCAAAAAATACTAATTAGTTACATTGTTTTTCCATTTTACTTCTCATATGTAATGTGTAAACATGATCTCCAATGCTATAGGAATATATCTATACTAGATTGGATAATTTTCTAAAATAGTTATCGTTTCATTTTTTATTCTCTTATTGTCAATTTCGGTAACTTTATACCTCTTATTCATTTTTTCCCTGAGGAATCTCTGGGCCACGACTGCTTATTCTGTGTGCAATATATTTTTCTTTTTCCGCTTATGTTATTGGAGTCGTTGATGGAAAAAGGGGGATATGCACACGTATTTTTTTATTTTTCGAAAGTTTGATACTCAACTTGAGAATTTTTTTTTTATGAAAAGAAAATACTATTTTCTTAAAAAAAATATAGTAACCCTAACACTCACATTGTCTTTTTTCTTTTTTACTTTTATATTATGTATGATATTAAGAAATTCATAGATTGTTACACTTCAGATCGATCTCCCTTAACGTATATGAATTATTATTATTATTCTTTTGATTTTTTATCCTTTTCTTCTAACATATTTCCTTTTTATATCTGGCCGAATGGTGATTTCTAATTAAAGTAATTAGTGAGCAAAAATAAAGGTAATATATTTTTTTAGAAAAAATAAAACAAACATTCGTAATTTTCGATTCTTCTCTTGGGTTTATGGTACGCCCCATTAGAAGGTAGAAAAAACAAATTTAAAAGTGTAAAACACGAGTTCCCTCAAGTGAGAGGTTTAAGACAGAATTTGCCACCTTGGATATGTTTGTAGTATGTCAGGCTAAAGGGATACAGACAAATAAACAACGTGCATGGTACCATTTTTGCTTGTATGAGTTCAACCTCTTGGTTTTATCTACAAAGCATCGGTGACTGGCGTTACATTCACACAAATTTATGCCGTTACATTCGCAGTATTTTATGCAGTCCTGAGAATTGAGATGATGCATTTATAGAATATATCACATCTGTCTCTGAATGCAGTACTCATCATAGTATGTATATACCTGCATAAACTTGTCCTCGTTACACGTGTTGTTTGCAAGTCTAGAATCTTATGATTTTCTCTTGTTTTCACGAGGAAAATACATGAGCTACATAAATTACTCATGTCGCACTGTACTTTTCCTAAAATATCATGATTTTTCTATTTTGATATTCCTATTTTTAATTGAAAAAAGTGTTCATGCATGGTAAATTTTGAACTATATCACCTGCTTTTGCACCATGCATAAGAACACCACTAAATTTAATTTTTTTTATAAACACGTATAAGAGAAGAAAACAAAAAAGAAAAATAAACTAAGTTTAACTTTTTACTATATACTACTTGTAGAAGTATAATTACATCAATTATAATTACTATGCAAAGAAAAAAAAAATAATTTTATAAAAGATGAAAATATTTAATACAAAACAATTAACCTATAATTAGAATATGTAAAAAATTGTTTGCTTGAATTTATAATGTTATATGATATTATTTAAATTAAGATATATAATTTTTTATTCTTTCTACTTTCTATACAATCAAATTAAATAAGAGAAAATAAAATAATTATTATTATTTTTTATTTTCTCTCTTACCTATCAACCTCAAAATGATGTGACTTTCTACCGTTTTATCTTGCTCTCCCTTTCTTTTCTTTCATTCTGTTTCTCAATTCTCAAACCAAACAAACCATAAAAGTAGCATACTTCTATATAAAAAAGGGAAATTAAGTCTATTTTTTATTTAACAAGTTTCAAATTTAAACTACTAATTAATAAATAATGGCAGAAAAATAAATAAAGTATGTTAAGATAGTTTGATTATTATGAATATTTACAAAACTAACTTGGTGTGTTAGATTCAATCCCGTTGCAGGGTGAAGGGATTAATAGCGGTTCTAAAAAGCAGAAGGAGGAGGTGCAAGTGCAACAAGTCGAAGCTGAAGAAAATCGAACCGTGTCAATTGCGCTCGTGCAAAAGCTGATTCGCAAGATTGTTCCAACTTATGCGAATGTCAGCGATGAATCCAAGGTCATAATAGTCGAATGTGTCACTGAGTTCATTAGCTTCATTACTGGGGTGGCTAACCAGCGTTACCAAGTGGAGCAACGCAAAACTGTTACTGCTGAAGACTTCTTGATTTATGCTATGGCCAAGTTGGGTTTCGATAACTATGCTGAGCTTCTTAGCCTTTACCTCCATCGCTATCGTCAACATCGTGAATTAGGTGATGATAATCGAGTCCCACATTTATGAATGATGCTTTGCCGCAACAAACTTCTTTTCTTGGTGTTTTCTCATCTGTGATCCCTCCCATAGTTCCAAACCCAACAATGGGAACAATGATGGGTGGTGATGGTTCTAGCAGCAGTGCCATTGCTTACTGTGACCACCCTGTTGCTTACTTTAATCGTGACAACTCCTTCGGGAATTGATGAGATGAATGTGGCAGAAGTACAACAATGATCAATGGTTATGGATTGCATTATGTGGTTCAGTATCTGGGCTATACATAAGAGACATATATGCTACAACATGCTCTTATATATGTGTGTATATATATATAGCTTTTCTGTCATTGTGTTTAAAAAGTTTGCTGTTTTGTCATATCTAAAGTTGCTTAAAAAAAGTTTCTAACTTTCTATTGAGAAAAACTAAAGTATCTTAAGGCTCCAATCGAGAATATCTTGACTCATTTTTTTTTACACAAACATATTACGAAGATCTCCATCACCCTTAACAAATAAACTACATAAATGAACTTAATACTAACCTGACTCAAAATCTTAAAGACATTAAGGTTTCGCATTTAAATGTTGCTTAACTTATCAATTCCTATCTATATTGCTAGACTATTTCACTCATTTGTGATTCCAAAAAGGTTAAAAGTGAGCAACTTCAATAATACTCTCGAGTATTTGCAATTCGATTACATAAATTATGCAATGTTTATTTATCTGCAAATTTACAACACAAATAATCTGTTTATTGAAAACTAGCTCAGATAGCGCAATGGCTCTAGCAAACACCCATGTCTACAGAATGTAATGAAAAACAGTAGTAATCATTCATCATTTAAATTCAAGTATAATTGTTGCTCTCTGATATAATCAATCACTTCATCCGCACTAAGGTATTTTATAGATAGTCCTATTGCAATGCAATCCCTGAAATAAGTGAAAAAGACAAGAAAACTGAACGTCTCTTTTAAAATTATCGTCCTGTAATTCTTGAAAGTATACAAGGTCATAGCATTACCTTACTCTGGTTGAGCTGATTTGATTTGGAACAAGTTCATCCACAACTTTGATCGAACATCAACACACCTATGTATATGGGACATCACAGAAGGAGTTCATCAGTTGGTCTATAATTTGACGTTAATTTGGTCAAATACAAATGCACAGTAAATAGAAATTTGAAAATGTCCAAAATTCATAAGCCACGTTTTATTTTAAAGGTTAAATTAGTTTTTTATTCCTCTAATTTATTATTTAGGTTTAATTTAGTCCTTTATTTTTTTAGTTCAATTTTGTCTTTTTTAATTTTTAAAAGCAATTCGATTTGGTCCTCTAATATTTTTTTGACTCAATTTGATCCTCAAACTTTTAGAGCTGATTCATTTTTTTGTGTGAAAAATATGTATTTTACGACAGTTTAAAGCTATTTAGTGACGGTTTTAAACCATCACAAAGTGTGATTTCTTACAATTTACACTTAAGGGCAAAATTGAATCAATTTTAAAAAAAATTAGAGGACTAAATTAAATCTAAAAAATAAATTAGAGGACCAAATAACTAATTTAATCCATTTTAAACGCCTCTAGGGAAAAGAGGACAAGCTTGAAATGTGATATACCTTATTCTCATTCAGAATTTCATCTTTAGATATACTCTTCTCCACATCTTGTCCTTCTCTGCGAATGCAGACTACTCCATAATCTTTGCAAATAGTTTTAACCTAAAGTACAATAAGTCAATAACAAAATTATAGTTTATTGTTTCCACAACCTATTGCAAACCAGTATTCATTAACATATGTGAAAATTCAATCTGTTTATCCACTAACTGTCCAATCCATCACGTATAAATCAACCAATCAATCTATTCAATTATAAAAATAAAACTTAATGGATTAGTTGAATTGAAATACCATTTGCTATTGGATAGACAATGAACCGTTTGTCTATTTGAGACAAATATTGGTTTCTATGGTATTTGTGCGTAAGAATTTGTATAAATATTAAACTTTGTTATAGAAAAATATTGTTTTGGAAAAATAAAATATAATGGATGGATGCATAATGGACTGGACCTTTTTTTTATGAAATAAGTTACGGATGGATTATTTTTTTGTAGTATATTTTTAATGGATCATAAATGGATCATAAATGGATTAATGATTATCCATTTCAATTCAAAAAATTTATCCAATTCATTATTTTGACACTCCTAATCTATATTCCACTCATGCCTTGTATCTGTGTGGGGAGAAATAAAAATAGTTGACTCAATAAGCTTGTTAATTCTAACAATAAAAACACAAAAGCAATATAATTCCTCTGACTTTGAATTCCACAACCATTTAAAGTTGGTTTACCAAAATTATTAGGTAGGACGAGGTCTTTTGTTCCAAGAATTGTCAAATAACTCCACGTGAAACTAAACTATGATAAAAAAAAATAGATTTTTCTATTATAGTACTGGGTCAGGAATCCAGAATCCAGGAATGCCAAAAGAATGAAGGAGATCAAAACCACAGAGAAGCATGACCTTAAGGGATTATACACTAATCAATACAAAGCAAATTATTGTATTGTTACAATATTGTCAAAAACATGTATAGAACTAAATGAAAATCTAGCACGGCATTTTTATTTAATAAGGGAAGGGAACTATTAATTCTCGACTAAATCACATTTAAGTCAAGGAACATATTATATATAAGATAGATGATAGATAACTTTTGAAGGCTTTAGCACCATACGGAACCAAATTGCCCATCCAATCATGCATCCATATAGCACTAAGAAATTCCCACAAAATACTGGAGTCAATTGACCACCTAATTCCAGACAGGAAAACATGTCCAAACATTAAAATCCATATATTAATCATTTAAATCACAAAGTATTCCCAACACTGATTCACTGAATCATTAGCACCACTTTTTTTTTTAAAGTTCAGCAGTACAGATTAGCATTAATGTGACTAGTATTTCATTCTTAAAAGAGATTAAGAGAGCCGGTGTCAGTGTCACTTCTTCCTTTATTTTGAATTTTAAGATGGGGCAGGGGAGCGATTTGAAATGGCAACTAGAGTAATGTGATTTCATTGAAGGCTCGTTTGTTGAGCATACCTCTGGATACCAACCCTGAGTCACAAACAGAATTGTGGACTCTGGAGAGAACAGTTAAAGTGCGTTGATATGTGCTCTTACTTGCCTGCAGCAGTTTATAGCCTGATAAAAATGTATAATATTAATAAAACAGGTTAGCCAGAGAGCCAAATATTTCTCACAACACACATGACATCAAAGTACTGTCTCTCAAATTCAAATCTATGATGGATAATGAAACTTATTAACATGCACAGAGAATAGGAAGACATGCAATCTAGCTGATAGAAAATTTACCTCCCATGGATCAACCATTACAAAATCTGAACTTTTGCAGGCTAATTGACATAATTGAATTCGATGTTCAGCAGATATTAGGCCCTATATAAACATACAAGAAAAATACAATTAGACCAACATGTGGCAGTGAAACTAATAGCATCACTTGATTAATAAAAATCATAATTTCATGAATAGAACCATAGGGTTTGATCTCTTTGCTGAAAAAAAGTAAATTAAAAACTGAGTTAAGTGTTTAGTGTTTTCCATATGAAGAATCTTTTTCTATTTTCGCTTGACAACTTCATACCTTTTTCTTGTATGCATCATTCACAGGAGACAAGTAACCTCCAATTATGTAGTAGCCATTTGAAGTCAACGCATCTCTTGCAAGCTCTAAGGATAACATCCAGAAATTTTATTTTAAAAAAATCAGACTAGCAGAAAATAAATGAAATTAAAAATTAAAAATTAAATTGCACATAATTCAAGAAATTAAGTTAATGAAATTCCATCAAGTTGTGCTTGAAGTGAATTAGAAGGAATATTCAATATATACTCCCATTCACGTTCATTTAGAAAGTAGAAACTCGGAGATCATAACTCAAGGAAGCTAACAATACAAGAAGATACACCGGTATGAATTGTTCCCAGGCAAACCCAACACTTTTGAACATCTACGTAGTATGTACAACATAGAATTTTCAATAACAAATCCAATTACATGTATATGGCTTTTATAGTTATAATATTAATTCAAGTAGACAAAGAAGCATGTATTATTATATAATTTATAGTGAGTATATTTTACCAATGGTTAACATATGGTTTGATCACAGAATGTCAAAACCACGGTAAATAGTAAAGTGATTATCATGTCATGCAGTGTTGGCTACTACACTATTGAGCAACCATTGCCTTTTTTGTCATCACGTGATGTATGAGATCTAAATTTTTCCCCTTAATTATTGTAGACCCAATGGGCAAAAAAGAAAAGTACCAAATTGTTCAACAATCAATACCTTCAAGGATGAACTTGCATTCAAAATGTCATTTATTTTTGTTAGAGGAGTGGAAGGAGTAAAAATTATTCAGATTGGAGTTTTGTAAGCGCCAAAGCAGTATAGATGTCTCAGGGCAGTAGAATAACAATTCTCTGCAAAGTAAACTTAAGGAAATGAAAAAAAAAAGAATCTGAGTTTTAAACGCAACTGACCAAACATTCGTAAATGCATGAAAGTGGGTGGATTAAAGCTACCAGTTGCCACCAGAATTACATATATCTTGCTGCTGTTTTAATGGGATACAGAAAAAGAGTGTCATAATTCATTCATAATAAGGTAAAAAGAAAAGTCCCTCACAAAATAAATAAATAGTACAGCAGGAACATACTTTCTCGTGTTTCCAGGGGAGGGTTCATTATTAAACAAATCTAAAGCCAATTTATCCAGTGGCAGTGGAACATCCATGACCTGAAACCATTAAAATGCAAAATAACTTGTTTTTTCATCGATTGATTGAGCTTGGAATTCCAGTTTTAGGCTCCAAATAGAATACTAGAAGAGACGTTTTTACTCAGTTAAGCATGAAGAAGCATAAACAACTTTCAGACAAATTTTAATTTCTGCTGTAATTCTAAATTACGGAGAGAGAACCTGGCTGTGTTGGGTGACGGAGTGAGAGTGCTCCACGAAGCAGAAGCAGAAGCAGAGGCAGGGCCGTAGTCAATAATTTCACAAATACAATTTGATCATAATAATAAGGTGTGGGTAAGTTTTCCTATAATCACATCTAAAAAAAGAAAATAAAAAAAAAAGAAATAACGAGATGAATTATTTTATAAATAAAAATAAATTTTATATTAATTAATTTTTAAAAATTTATTAATATAATTTTTCTAAAAATAAGATAATATTTATAAATTAATTAATAAAAATTTATTTTATCTTATAAAAAAATTATTTTATTTTTTTCTTACTTTTTTTTCTTCTAAAAAATACTTGTATAAAAAGTTTACTCCCTAGTCCTAAGCCAAATTTCAATATTGCGTGCCAAATACCACACTTCATTTGGACGGGCCAACAAAGGCCCAAAGAAGAACGCAAAGTCTCCTAAAAAGTGGCCCGGTACACAGCAAATAACCTGTACGAAATTGTTACTACGTTTTAATTTGTCAAAATAATCAATTAAAACGGATAAACAATTAAGAAAACTAAATCTATATATAAAAGGAAAAAAATTTAAACTGGTTATTAAATCAAATTGTCAAGGGCATCTCAATTGATTTAATTGAAAAGGATATATGAATTATCATCGTTAATTTTCACAAATAAAAAAAATCAAATCAAATCAAATCAAAATTAAAAGGAAATATAAGACGTACGACTACATAAAAATACGTTAAATCTAAAAATAGCACGTGACTGCTGAAAAATGAAAATATAGATAGCTCCACACACACACACCACATAGTGACAGTGTGCCTTCACTGCTGTTACGAGCTATTTCACTAAATTAAGAATAAGAATTCTAAGGGATGAGTTGTGTAATTTTTGTCCAATTCCTACATGTGATGCGACTCTTGCTGGTTCTTGCAAAGCTTGATCTTAACCTCTTCGTTCTCTCTCTCTATATACGAGGCACCTTTGGCCAGTAAAATAAATAAAACTAAAGGAAAGGCCACATCTAACGAGGAGCACACATCTTAGCGAAGAAATGAAGCTCATCTTTGTCTTGTTCGTAGTCTTGTCGCTTCTCCTGGTAAGCTTTTCTGAAGCAATTTGTTTTAAAATTTGAAGCATTGAGTTGTGCTAATTATGGTTTATGACTTTTCTATGTTATCTATACTAATAAATAGGTTGCCAACATCAACTTAAGCCATGCAAGAAAAGACCTGGGGGATTATTGGAAGAAAATGATGAATGACCAACCTATGCCTCAAGCAATTAAAGACCTTATTCAAGATCAACAGTTACAAGATGCAAGAGCAGATCATTTTGTAAGGTACTTCAATATAAAGCCTAATATCATTTTGTATCACACCCATGTTGTGTCCAAGAAGCAGCAGAAGCAAAAGGGTTTTGACCACAAGTTTAAACCCGTCTCAAGGAACGGAAAGTCATGGTTGAACAAACCATCAAAAATGGTTGAAGGCTAAAGCTGTTAGAATTAATAATAACCAGAAAATAAAAGTACATATTAGTATCAAGAAATAAGGTACTGTATTAAGCAATTAAGATTGTGCAAGTGAATCTCTTTATTAACTCCTTGAGTTTCTTTAAAAACCTTCACTAGCATTTTTAATATACATTTCTCTTTCTCTATCCTCTAAAATAAATTTATTTAGTAGGTTGCAGACTGACGTTACAATTAACAAGTTTCGATGTACCTGTGTAGAAACGGCTCAGTTGTATCCGTTTACATCTTGCATGTTATGCAACAATTTTGTCCTTCTCACGTATTTTGCGTGGGTATTTTGTGCGAACATACTACCACAGTTTTCAAAAGTGTATCTTTTTTAATGAGTTTTCAACTTCCTAACAAGTTAAGGTTTAAAACACTTTAAATATTCCAGTAAAAAAAACTCTTTAAAAATGCTCATTTAACAACCAGGAAAACCTTAACTGTTAAAGTTCCTCTTAAAAAAAAGCTTTTAGAAATCATTTTAATAAATTTTTAGTTTCCAAATTGAACTTGTGTAGATGATGTAATTGTAGTCACATGCTATAATTAAAGACAATGCATGAGAGATTCGGGTATAGGTTATTGCAATTGGTTCAAACCTCGTAGCAACTATAGTAAAAGAAAATAATTCGAGTAAATTATGATGATAAGAAACCTATATTAAAATGTATATAGAGAAAATAATAAATCCTCATATTCATCATTAAAAAATTCAACAACAATGGACAATATATCTCTATAGAAATTAGAAAAATAATCCTATTTATATATATTGTACGATCGAGAACTTTATGCAATTTTTAAAATATTATTTAACAATAACCTTTCTACTGGCTTTAGATGACTAAACCCTGCCACGTATTCTTTTTATGTATCCTCAAATTCTAGGGAACTACACCATCTATAGGTATCATTTGGACTTGTGGACTTGCCAATATGCAGTTTTGGCGTTTCAGTTTGATTTTTGCTCTGGATGCTTCATATGTTCTAACTTGTGTGATTTTGTTATTATTGTAATATTATATTAATATCTTGCTTAAAAAAATATCGAGTCCAGATCCACTCATATCAGTAATTTTGATCTAATTTATGTGATTTTGAAATTATAAAATTAATTTAGTGATAAAAATTAAAAAAAGTTATAAAGTTAATTTGTTATTAATAAAAAACTAAAAATTAATAATTGACATTTATCAATAAAAAAAC
This sequence comes from Glycine latifolia, assembly GCA_013407115.1. Lineage (NCBI taxonomy): Eukaryota > Viridiplantae > Streptophyta > Magnoliopsida > Fabales > Fabaceae > Glycine > Glycine latifolia. Next base: position 985,779 of record CM023942.1, read on the forward strand.
ACTTATGTGACTTTTGAGGATAGAAAAAGAGGAACATTTTCCTTGACACGTTGCAGACATACACCAACTATCGGATCTTACTCATTTCCGTTGTTGTCCATACGCATGCCAATGCGTTTAATTAATTTGGAACAGCCAAAATGTAAATGCCGTCACGTTCTATTAGCTAATGTACAGCTTAATCTTCTAACTCACGTTCTATAGTTTGCACCAATATATTTTAATCTTGTGTGAAAGATTTGATGCGAAATTAAACAAAACTTCAATTCCTTACTCTAAATAGGGTATGTGTATACTCATATATATTTCTGGATATTATATATATATATATATATATATATATATATATATATATTACACTCATTTATTTTTTAGAGTAAATTAGTAAATTATAATATAATTTTTTAAAAATACACCCAAGTATAACTTATTAATTTATTTATTCTAAGAAATAAGTAGATGTATGTTAACAAATGTGTATAAAATTTATTTACTTATATTCACTTAATTTTTACAAGAAATAAATTAATAAATTATAACTATAAATTTTTTTAAAATATATTCAGGTGTAATTTACTCTTTCTAAAAAACAAGTAAATGTTAGCAAACCCCTCTAAATATTAATATAAGCAACATTGACATTAATAACAAATACTATAGTTTTGAAAAGTTTATCCGGCACAAGCAAAGTCCTATAAAAATATCTGTGACTTCTAAAAGAACAAAAATATGTTAAATAATATATATAACCGACAATCCTCTATGGCGCTCTACATGAAAATAGAATAAGCACATTTTATTGAAGCTACCAATATCAATTGGATCCAATCTCTCAAACACCATTTGAAATTAACCCATTTAATCTGCAGAAATCCAAATGCTGCTCTCGAGTCAAAATTTATGGGATGGTCTTTTCCAAATCAAATGTGTCAAATATAGTGTCTCAGCAAATCATATTTCTAATCATATCAAAGATTACTAATAAAAATCAACAACTAATATTTATCCATAAAAAAATTAATATCAAAATATTACTCCAAAATTCCACATTATAGGATTATTAAATTTATACTAGAAATTAATTTTTCACATATACATACAAACTAATCTAAAATCCGTAATTGAGAATTTAAATACATATTTTAGCCATATTTAACATATTAACTATACCTTCCCATCAAAAAAACAGTTTAACTATACCTTTTCAAACTGACAAATTAATCTAGAATAATTTTCGACATGGTGTCTACAGTAATAATTAGCTATATATTGCAAGTGTTATCATGTGATTTGACAGATATAATAGTATTATCCTATTATTATTATAGGGTAAGAAATTATGTAGACTAGACTTGACAATTCATGTATGTGTTAACACTAAAAAAACATGACAAGATCAATTGAACTATACACAATAAAGTAATTTCTATAGGTTTCACCAAGGCCAATTAATTGACAGAGTAACTTAAAAAACAAAAAGTTTTTACATCTTGTATGATGCAAAAGCTTTTTTTTTTTTTTTTTTCTTCAGAAATAAAAGCCTTATAAAAACGATTGAATGAGAGGGATTCAATTTTAAAAAATAAATAAATATAAATATTATAATATTACTTTTTTTTATAAATTATTATATATGACAAGTTTTGACTCAACTACACTTATGTATATCAATATTATTTCATTTTTTTATCAATCCCTGTGTATATATTGCACGTGGATGGAAATCAACAATGTATCCCTTCGTTAAATTTCTATTAACTAATGAAATTTTGAATAAGAGAATTGGTTAATTTAAAAATTGAAAACTTATGAAACCTAAATACATGTAATTAAAATTAAAAAGAGAAAAATTATACAGTACATGAATAAATTAAATATAAAAACTAAAAAAGTATAATTAATTCTATAAATTCCACTACTGAGTTTCATTGTTAAAAATTGTTAACTTGCTTACCTTTATGAGTAAATCCGAGTCGGGAACAAATCCATTCCAAAGCTGACCTTTTACGCAGTGATGAACCCAAAAACTTTAATATCTTCCTATTTATATCGATCAGTTTATACCGGTTTTAGGTTCGATGTGTGTATAACTATACCAACTGGTAAGCCTACCAATTACGGGTGGTGCATAAGCATGGTCATTAAAAGCGTGCTATATACAAAACAAGAAATGTGACAAGCAAGCAGTAACACCGCCAAAACAAAAGGAAAGGAAAAGAAAATAAGAGGTCATTTTCTGAGCTGAGCTGAAATATGAAATATCTGCATGCCATTAAGTAAATTCCCGCAGACCAACTAAATTAAAAAGGTTCCGAATTTCCAATAAAATAACATTGTGACAAATATATATATATATATATATATATATATATATATATATATATATATACACACATTCGCCTTAATTGTAGAATCCAAATTGGCTCTTGTATCCTAAAAAGAAAATGGCTCCTTTGTTCATTTGGTTCTTCTCACATTTTCACCATCGTGTATATATTCACAAATCATCACAATCATTTCTCTCAGATGATTAGCAGCAAAATATGAGTATATTGACAAAGGAAAATGTGTAAGTAAACAATTTTTTATTCTTGAATGTGTTCCTATTTTTTCCCCATTACAAAATAATTGTTCTTGGAAATAACTAGGAAAGGAAAGGAGACACCGCTGAGGCATCATTTATTTCTTTTTTCAACTCTGCATTTTGTATTCAGAAATGTTATTTGATCACCATTTCCTCCCAAATTTTAACATCAGAAAACTACCATGGAATACTTATATAGTTTAAAATCAATTCTCAGTTATGACATTTATGTAGGACAATTTTATATGTTATAAAAACTTTAGTTTAATATATATACGTACAATATTAGCGAAAATGTCTGATAAAAAAATATTCGTGTAAAATTTTTGTTAGATTACTACCATCAACCAATAAAAATATGGTGATCCAATATGATAGTGTAAAAATTTTACACTATCATCTCATAAGAAAAATAATTATTGGTGTGAATTTTAGAAAATTTATTATAAAAGTTAACATAATTACCATATAATGATGTGTGATTATATGATAATTTTTACACTTGCTGATACATCACCATTAAACTCTAAAAACTTCCTTAATATTATTATTTTTTAGATAATTATTATAAAATTTAACAAATATAAAACTTGAGTTTATTATTATCCTATCCACTTTTATTTCCCTTTTCTTTAATTTGAATTCTGATTTTTTTAAAGAAAATTAAAGACCATACATATATGACAGTGATGTCAAGGACCATTTCAATTTATCCACTCTTATGCCCATCGAATTTGACATACCATTTCAATATTTTTGAAAACGACATTATTTATAACCAATCCAACTTGAGGCAAGGAAAAGCTTCACATACCTTGAATGGTATAAGACATTGCTGCTGCATGTACACGTCTACTTTGGCTAGAAAGCAAAGGCATGTGAATGTGATGATGACAGAGGAAGAGAGAGCACACTCCCAACAAAGGCAAAGACTCCTTTAACCATTCCCGGGTTGTGCTCTCTCTCTTCTGTCAACATGAGATATCTCATCACTCATCACAATACATTCACAACCACGAGTAAAACCCTTCAAGACATGCATTTCCACTGGTGATCAAGATTACCGTGTCCATTATGAACAATAACACCATCATGTATTTGGATGAGACCATACATATATATTGATATCATGATATGGCATATTGTGGTGGACCTTTCGTGTATCAAAACAAGCATATTTCTATTCCTTTTCTTTTTCCTACTCTATTCTTGGTCTAAATATGTATATTATATTTACAATTAATTAAATTACAATAAGGAATTTATTTTACAAACCTGGAGTACCCTCTAGCTGAAAATCAGAGATTAATATTTTGAAATATTGAAATTTATTTATTATATTAACTTCTTTTAACAAATGTTTTTTTTTATACATATATAGATATAGAAATTGAATCAATGCACATACTAAAGAGATAGGTTTATCTGGCAACCGTATAGTAACTGTTATGAAACTTAAATTAGCGGTTTTCTTTCCAGAATAAATGATAATTAGGAATAAATAGCGTAACAGAAGACAAGCCATTCAATGGCCATTATGTTTTGATTTAAGGAGAGGCAAACATTCTGCCTATAAATTGTTGTAATTTTCATTTGTAAGATATAACAAGAGAAGCTATCAAGAGAGTAATAGAAAAAGTGCTTTTCCACATACATTTCTTGTTATCAAATTGGTATCAGAGCTATCAAGAGAGAAGGCTGCGGTGTGCGCTAGCCAATAGAGAGAGAGGAGTGTATTAGAGCTCTGTGAGGTGTGTGAGTTGAGTGTAAACACTTGAAGAAAAATGGCAAGTCTGACCGGTGGCATCCCGTTACCCAAATTGACGAAAGGCACCAACTATGATAACTGGAAGGTGCAGATGAAGGCTCTTCTCGGCTCCCAAGATAACTGGGACGTGGTCGAGAATGGATATGAGGAACCGGCGAGTACAGATGGATATTCAAATGCCCAAATGAACGCATTGAAAGCCATCCGAGCTAAGGACAAGGCGGCTCTGTATCTGCTATACCGAGCTGTTGATGAGTCCGGCTTTGAGAAGATAGCGAATGCAAAATCTTCCAAAGATGCATGGGATATACTCGAAAAAACAAATAAAGGAGACGAACGTGTGAAGCAAGTCCGACTTCAAACCCTTAGAGGCGAGTTGGAAAACATGAGAATGAAGGAGTCTGAAAGCGTGTCCGAGTTCATTACTCGGGTGGAGGCCGTGGTAAACAAGTTGAGTCAGAATGGCGAGTCTCTCTCGTCAAACCGAGTTGTTGAAAAGATTCTGAGATCATTGACAGATGATTTCGAGAATATCGTATGCGCAATAGAGGAGTCCAAGGATCTATCATCGCTCACCCTTCAAGAGCTTGCTGGGTCCCTGGAAGCGCATGAGCAGAGAAAGAAAAACAAGAAGGCGGAGTCCCTTGAACAGGCTCTCCAGGCGAAGGCGACGATAAAAGAGGAGAAAGTGTTTTATACTCAAAACACGAGAGGCAAAATAAAAGGTAGAGGCCGAGGAAGAGGAGGCCGAGAAAGTGAACAAGTCGGCCAACAGAATTGGCGTGGCCGAGAAAGTGAACAAGTCGGCCAACAGAATTGGCGTGGCCGAGGAAGTGAACAAGTCGGCCAACAGAATTGGCGTGGCCGAGGTCAGGTTCGGACCGACCAAACAAACAATTTTGAATGCTATAACTGTGGGAGGTATGGGCATATAGCCAAGGATTGTTACTCGGTAAAATGCTACAACTGTGGAAAGATGGGACATATTTCCAAAGATTGTAGGTTTGAAAAGAAAAAGGAGGAACCAACCAACTTCCTTGCCGAGAAAGAAGATGAAGGATTACTGCTGGCGACAAACATTCCGGAAACCGAGCCGAGATGTTCTAATAACTCGGTTTGGTACTTGGACACCGGCGCAAGTAACCACATGTGTGGTGACGAGAGTTTATTTAAGGTACTTTCAAAGGAGGAGTCCGGATCGGTTTCCTTCGGTGATGCTTCGAAAGTAACAGTCAGAGGCCGAGGAACGATCTGGTATCAACAGCAAAATGGGCGAATAGGAGAGATCAAGGATGTATACTACGTACCTGATCTCAAAAGCAACATTCTGAGCATGGGACAGATAATGGAGAAGGGGTACTCGGTTCTGATGAAAGACCGAGAATTACAGCTGAAGGATAAAACCGGGAGGCTCGTTGCCCGGGTAGAAATGAAGAAAAATCGCATGTACAAACTTGAGCTGAAAATAGTTCAAGATCAATGCATGAATCTAGATATGGAGGATGAGGCCATGAAGTGGCATTTTCGGTTCGGTCACCTTCATTTTGGTGGAATGACCGAGCTGGTGAAAAAGGAGATGGTGCTCGGACTACCTAAAATGGAGTTCGGCAAGAGGTTCTGTGAAGAATGTGTGATCGGGAAGCAAACGAGGACTTCTTTCCCGAGGAGGTCGGAATACCGAGCAAAGGAGCAACTCGGCCTAATCCATACCGATGTGTGTGGGCCAATAACTCCGGAATCATTCAGTGGCAAGAGATACTTCGTCTCTTTCATTGATGATTTCTCGAGAAAGACGTGGGTTTACTTTCTGAAGGAGAAGTCAAAAGTGTTTGAAACCTTCAAGAAATTCAAAGTGATGGTGGAGAAAGAAACGAACAGACACATCAAAGCAGTCCGATCTGACAGAGGAGGCGAGTTCACTTCTGCCGAGTTCAACAAATACTGCGAAGAACATGGGATCAAGCATTTCTTGACTGCCCCATATACTCCTCAGCAAAACGGAGTAGCAGAACGAAAGAACCGAACTATTCTCGATATGGTTCGATCTATGTTGAAAGGAAAGAACATGCCGAAGAAGTTTTGGGCAGAGGCCGTGCAGTGTGCAGTCTATGTGCAAAACAGATGTCCACATGTAAAGCTAGGCGAGAAGACACCTCAGGAGATGTGGAGTGGTAGGAAGCCGACTGTCTCTCATTTAAAGGTGTTCGGTAGCGTGGCCTATGGGCGAGTACCGAGTCAACACAGGACAAAATTAGAAGATCGGAGCAAGAAGTACATATTCATCGGGTATGATGAAAAATCCAAAGCATATAAATTATTTGATCCTGTTAACAAAAAGGTGGTGGTAAGCCGAGATGTTCACGTGGAGGAAACAAAGCAATGGTGTTGGAGTAACCCGGTCGAAGCAGAAACTAGCTCGGAAATGGTTGTGCCTTCAACAGAAACAACTACCGAGCTCTCAGATGAAGAAGACGAGCCACTACGACCCAGGACGAGAAGCCTGCGGGAAATATACGACAATACAAATGAAGTTCATGTTGTATGTCTTCTAGCCGACTCTGAAGACTTGAGTTTTGAGAAAGCTGTCCAAGATGAGAAGTGGAGAACAGCGATGGAAGAGGAGATTGAGGCGATTGAACGCAACAAAACGTGGGAACTGACCGACCTTCCTGAAGAAGCTCGGCCCATTGGAGTAAAATGGGTGTACAAGAAAAAGATGAATGCTAAGGGAGAGGTAGAGCGGTATAAAGCCCGACTTGTGGTGAAAGGCTATAAACAAAAGGAGGGAATAGATTATGATGAAGTATTTGCTCCTGTCACGAGAATGGAGACAATCCGACTTCTTATCTCGGTAGCCGCCCAGAACCAATGGCCGATCCTACAGATGGATGTGAAGTCGGCCTTTCTAAATGGAGTGCTGAAAGAGGAGGTGTACGTCGAGCAACCACTCGGATACATGAAGAGAGGAGATGAGAAGAAGGTGCTAAGGTTGAAAAAAGCCCTCTATGGGCTGAAGCAGGCACCTCGCGCTTGGAATGAGAGAATTGACGGATATCTCAAGGAAAACGGGTACGAGCAATGTCCGTATGAGCATGCCTTATACACAAAGAAATCGGAAAAGGATATGATGGTAGTAGCTCTCTATGTTGACGACCTCATATTCACCGGAAGCAACGCGAAGATGATTAAGGAGTTCAAGGAGGTAATGAAGAAAGAGTTCGAGATGACAGATCTAGGCTTGATGAAATATTTTCTCGGCCTAGAAGTGAAGCAGTCGGAGGAAGGGATTTTTATATCCCAAGAGAGGTACGCTCTTGAAATTTTAAAGAAGTTTAAAATGGAGGACTGCAACCCGGTTTCTACTCCAATGGAACCAGGCACTAAACTCTCAAAGTTTGATGGAGGAGAACGAGCTGATCCTGTAAGATATCGAAGTTTAATCGGAAGTCTGAGGTATCTTACAAGCACAAGACCCGACCTAATGCTAAGTGTTGGGATAACGAGCAGATTTATGGAGGATCCGAGCTACACACACTGGAAGGCTTTGAAGAGAATTCTAAGATATGTCCGAGGAACCCTATCACTTGGTCTTCTCTATTCAAAATCGGATGACTACCGACTAGTAGGTTACTCGGATAGCGATTGGTGTGGTGATGTTGATGATCGGAAAAGTACTTCGGGTTATGTATTCTTACTCGGGAATACGGCTTTTACTTGGCTATCAAAGAAGCAACCCATTGTAACCTTGTCGACCTGCGAGGCCGAGTATGTAGCAGTTTCTTGGAGTGTATGTCATGCAGTTTGGATTTCAAATCTTCTAAGGCATCTGGGAGTGATCCGAGTTGAAGGGACCGTGATCCGAGTTGACAACAAGTCGGCCATCGAGCTAGCAAAGAACCCGGTCAATCACGGAAGAAGTAAGCACATCGATGTCCGATTTCATTTTATCCGAGAACAAGTCAAAGAAGGAAAAGTCGAGTTGGAGCATGTTGAAAGCCGAGCTCAAGCCGCGGACATATTCACCAAGCCGTTGCCGACCACATTGCTGGAGAATTGTAAACGGCTGATTGGAATGAAAGATGGAAAGAGCATTTAAGTTTAAGGGGGAGATTTGTTATGAAACTTAAATTAGCGGTTTTCTTTCCAGAATAAATGATAATTAGGAATAAATAGCGTAACAGAAGACAAGCCATTCAATGGCCATTATGTTTTGATTTAAGGAGAGGCAAACATTCTGCCTATAAATTGTTGTAATTTTCATTTGTAAGATATAACAAGAGAAGCTATCAAGAGAGTAATAGAAAAAGTGCTTTTCCACATACATTTCTTGTTATCA
>CM023942.1:994476-1088844 GCA_013407115.1 Glycine latifolia
GTAACTAAGGAGTTTCTATCTAAACAAAATTGATTTCACTTAAATTTTCTTCTTCTTTATATATATCCTCTACAACTTTTAGTTAAGATGTGAGACTAATTTCTTTTAACACATAATTAGTCAAGTTTGACATAATACTAAAACTGAGAAAATGGTCCTAGCCCTAATCCTGGGAAATAATAGCCCTAAAACTGAGAAAATAATACTAAAACTTCAAGATAGATAGACAAAATCTTTTCATTTCTTGGAATAGATCATAATCAAGTGGAGTGATGAGTTTTTCAGAAAATTGCTTGATCTCTAAAATTAAATTCATGTTTTACTTTTATGCTGTCGTCTATATATTAAGTCCTTCATACTGTCAATCGATCTTAGATCTTAGCTAGGTCATATTTGCAAAAGGATATATGGGAGGGGAGGGGGGGGGGGGGGCATGTAGGCTTCTCTTAATTAAGGCATATATATATCTATGATGCTGATTAGAAATATATTGAATGAGCTAGTGTACGTGTATATATACTATATTCTTTAGAAATGAGATGTTAGTGGGGTTGATATTCACACAGTTTATTAGTACATGATGCTGTATATCTCATCCACAGGAGTTAACAATTAAGCATGAATAATTCACCTCCATATATACTGATCCTTTTCTTTCTTCCCAAGTCAGCCTCGCCAATTAACGCTTCTCTCCTTCGTTACACCTATGCATGATCCTTGATATATATATATATATATATATATATATATATATATATATATATATATATATATATATATATATATATATAGGAATTAAAGAACAAATAATATGGAAGATCTAATAGAGGGACCGTATAGTAAGAATATAATTAAAGGGCCAATAGAGGAAAGAAACTGATCGATTAGAGAATGAAAAAGCATTAGAATCGAAGAATATTGGAGTTATGGAGAGCCAGGAGAGGGAAGATGAAGACATTTTTTGTCACCTGAAGAAGATGAAGGCTTCAGAATGAGGAGAGAAAAACGTATCAAACAAAAAACTCTATGAAAGCTGAATATGTCACACCATGGAAGATAGCCGTTCTTATATAACATCAAGCTCATTGAATTTAACATATCGTACGGTGTATATATGCCTATATGGTTTAGCTAACCTGCTCAGGGATTGGTCTAATAAATGTAGTGATGTGTTCTTAGGCAGATGATTAACTAAGTAACTAATTAAGAATGATGGCTAATTTATTTGGTTCAATTTTAAAAAAGAAAAATAATTATTGTTTAGTTAACTCTCGGATTGCTAGGATTTAAACTCTATATCACTTTATTAAAAAATGCAAGTTGTTACCACTTATATCAATTGTTGTTGGTATATAAAGTTAACAATTTTTATGTATATATCATGTTAAGCTAAATTTATATTTTGTTCCGTATTTTTAAATACATCTTTTAAAAATAATCAAAATTATTTATTTATAATTAATCAAGCACAAATATGAATAGTCTCTTTTTACTTCCTTTCATATATAAAGTAATAGACAACCTTATTTCTTAAAAAAATTGATAAAAATAATATGTTCAATTAAAAATATCTTTACAAGCATGTACATTATAAATAGGTAGTTATGTTTAGTTTTATGTTTTTATTTTATTTTCATTGGTTTGTGTACCCTCTAGTCATCTAGGTCAACCCGACATATGAACTTAGCATTCAACTGATCTTTCGGATGAGATTTTGACACTAAATATAAAAAAAAAACCAAGCTTCTTATTTTATTTTATTCTATTATATCTTATTATGCCTTATCATATCTTGAACATATGTAGCAAACCTCAATCATATCTTGATTATATCTTATCATATTTTATCTCTAGGATTAGGAAATAAGATATCATAAAATCATATTTTGAGAAACTTCAACTAAATCAGAATACTATGGTAGACAACCTTCAACTCCAACCCTAGAGGAACCTATACCAAAACAATTTGATTTAGTTTTAAATCATCCTAAGTGAATATAAAAGACATAATTCAATAATTTTGGCCTAAAATATGACCAATCCAAACTCAAGTAAAAACTAAAGTATAAACCATAATAATTAAGCCAACTCATTAGAATTTAGAATTTAGAATTTACTTTAAAAGATTAACTGACTTCAATTTTGATAAGTCATTTTTGGTTAGTTTGGTAAGTAAGATATATCATTATCATAGTGTAATATAATTGACAAATAATTTTATTTTTTAAATATGTAGTCAACTTAAAGTATCTGCAAGAAAAAATATTTGTTATGAAAAATCAATCTCTTAATATTTATGACAAGAGTTAATCTTTGTAACTTTTAGCTTAGAGATGTCCTAGGGCCAAGATTCACCCAAAAATTTACGTTAAAGATACATACGTAATTAGTAAGTGATAATTACACTTCATATAAGTTATGTAAATGCTTTATATATTAAAAAAAAGTAGAATTGAAGAAGTTATGTACAGCTTTGTAGGATACAATTTTCATGATCAGCATGCGTAAATTTCCGTTTCTCGTAGTATTTTTTATTTTGTTCTTAAGAATATAAAATAGTACATATAATATGGTAAATTTTACGCTGTCAACTGAACCCCACATGAGGACCCAGTAAAACAATTGCTCAGTAAATAACAAGTAATTATCAGTTATAAGGATCGTTCAACAAGTTTTTAGAGACTCATAATCCCTCTAGCGTAAATCGATTGAACACATCATAGCCGAAAGGATTAATTTGAGACAGTGAAGTTTTGTGCAAAAATGTCAGAGACCTGGAGAAGGTTTGTAGTGTTCGACCAGAACTGTGTCGTGTTGCGTTTGAGCTGCGGATTATTTTACTTAAATGGCTAGAGCCAAGGAACTACTTCGTTGAATAAGATCTTAGGTAGATTTTGCATGTAAATAAAATGAGTTTAATTTTCATGCATTGCATAAATTTTTATATCTGTAACTATTTAAAAATTATTTGATACATAACTTTTAAATAATTATTATAAAAATTAACACATTAATACGTGAATAATAATAATATATAAAAATTTGCATTATCAGAACATTCTAATTAAATTCATAAAATATAATGAAATCTTTTATTTTTTACTTTATCTATTACTAAACCACCCCCTTATGGACCTGCCTTCCTGTTTTGGCGTTTGAAATTAATGTCAGGGACCAGACCAGGGTGTTTGTCTGTGTAAGATTGTTTGTTCTCACTTGTGACTTCTGAGCAGAGCAAAGTAGAGAGGATAACAGTTTACATGACACGTTGTAGACATGCACAACAATTAGTACCTTGCTTATCTAGTTATAGCCTATGCATGACAATGCATAATTCGGAGAAGCCAAATGTACATGCAGCCACGGTTATTTGTTGCTTTCTTCTTATCTTCATCTTCTATGGAAACACACATGACTAGCATCGATACCATTTCTCTAAGAAGGTGTTAATATAAGTGAGAAAGCCCAACACAGTTAGGAGATAATTATGTTTGTTTCTCTAGCCGCATATATAGAGGAGACTTTATGCATTAGAAAATTACTCTCATAACTTCTGGCTATGAAAATAACTTTCTTTCAGCAGAAAATATATTAATATATTATTATTTACTATAGAAAACTTTGAGTGTAAAAAATATTATTTTTTAAAAAATACATTAGAAGCTAATCCCATGATTAAAGGTCCAATCTAGTATTCAATTGACTGGTATTACAACAGGGTTCACGGGCACTATTGATTTATTGCTCTCAGTAACTTAGAACTAATTTCTAATAATTTAATATCACTTCCATTATCTAAAGTACGCAGGAAGGTCCAAAGTAACCAGAAACGAATGCTTGAAGATTTACATTACTGTTTACTATCATTATACTAAAAAAGCCAAGACAAAAACGAAAGTAAGGACTCTGCCAAACGATACCCCAAGGGTGAGAAATGCATGTTATTCCCAAGTAAACATGTTTTTTTAAACCTTAACAGAATATTTTTTTTTCCCACAATAGCATATCATTTCTAACTTGCATTCATAACCAGCCTTTGCCGTGCAACTTCTTGTATAGACAACAACTACAGACTCAGATCAGCTATTAACTCTCATATTCAAGGTCCTAGAATTTCCATTCATCTAATCGTCATAGACAAACTGTAGCAATATGTTTCTATATACCTAATCAACATTTGCAACCAGTAACATCAATGATCGTGTACTGTAATTAGCAGCATAACAGTAAAAAACGGCATTCCCCTGTTAACAGCTACTGAACATTACACTTAAAAGGAATTTCTTGAAGCTGCATCAGAATATGTATTAAGTTGGAGAAATCTTAGAAGCTTTGACATTCCATTCGGAACTTTACAGTTTAATCTTCTCGTATCTTTGCTTATTTTACTGTCATAATTTCATCATCCTTCCAAAGTTCCTGGTGAAATAGAACTTGCTGACAATCTCATATAAATCTTTTCTGTGGAGAGTAATCCAAATGTCTGTTCTGGAAGTGCTGTATCTCACGGAAGGTTAATGTTTGATTTCAAAGCATGATGAATTGGAGAGACAGACCAGAATAGCCGCATGCAACTCATAAGCAGCCTCTTCATTTTTCATTGAATTTGAATGTCACGTAATTGGGGATAGAGGCACAGAAAATTCCTTCCCGGAAATTCATTCTATAAATCACGTACTAAACGAGCTGCAAAGGAGCCATCTAGTGAATGTTTAACTGGGTTGGAGAAAAAGAAACCACTGCTTGTCACAAAATCAGGAGGAACATATCTGTCTACTGGATCAATGTGGAAATCCTGAAATTCAGAGAATAATAAATTAGCACTTGAAAAATGAAACTGGAAACCAGAGTACTGAACTCCAAAGAGAATGATATACATGCTGCTCCTGGTAAATCCATACCATTATGTGTCAAAATAGACAATCAGATGAGAGTAATCATTACATGACAAGCATTTGACTTCCCATACTTAAATTAAAACTCCCGGTAACCTCATGCTATTCGACAAACTCCTGGTAATATAAATAGCATTTAATTTCTCTAAAGCAGCCCATCACCTAGCTTAAAAGGAGGATTTGGAACTTAAAACAGCTGGCATAGAAGATATGTCCAATGAACCCAGATACACAACATGTAACTTGCATAATAAATATTCAACAAAAGGTAATTTAAAGTAGTACAATTTAGCAAGGACAAGTGTATTTAAAACCAAAAATTAGAATATTTGAATAAGACTAGTGAATAGTGATATTGCTTACCGGATGTCTTACAAGAAATGCCGCTACCCTGTCGTCATTCTCTTCAGGATCTATGGAGCATGTACTGTAAACTAATACTCCCCCAGCATTTACCAATCTGCATGTGCAGAAAAAAAAAAATCATGAGGGGAAAACAATGTGTTCTAGATTAGTTTCAACTACTTCTACAGAACTTATTTTAAAATTAGGATACTCAAGTTATCATCTAAGCATACAACAAGGCTTGATTCATTACATGATTAGCAACCAGCATGTGAAGCTTTTTATCACTTCACTCAATGAATTCACTGAACTAAAAATAATGCACACAAACAGAGGAACATCAAAGAGATCTGGCTTTTACTTGGATGCTGCATCCAGGAGCTCATCCTGTAATTCCTTCAGTTGTTCCATATCCTCCAGATTCTTGTTCCAACGCAAGTCCGCTCTCTTCAAAAGCCAAGGAATAAAAACAGATTAACAAACAAGAAAAGGGGAATACACTGAATAATTTTGCGAAAACAATGACAATGAGTAAACATATTTAACACTATCACCTTAGAAAGAACACCAAGTCCAGAGCATGGAGCGTCCAACAAAACTTTGTTACTCTTAAGCTGTCCGCTATCCTGGGAAATCCAAAGGAAAACCAATAAGAAATAATTAAATAAGCAATTTCCTAGTTAACACTGCATAAGGACAAAATTACATACAGGTAATGTACGAAGATCAGCATGGATGGCAGTAATGACACCATCCACTTGGTGCAACTTTGCTGTCTCTTTAAGAATTCTCAACCTACCACTATTTACATCAACTGCAAATACCTTACCTGAAAACACAAGTTTTTTTCTTTTACTTGGCTGAATGGTAAACTTAAAAAACAAGAAACTAGTATATCAACACATCAGTAAGTACATTGCAGAGCAAAACACACTGTCTGATAGCTTGAATGAATATCTAAGGAGATTATTATCTCCAATAGAGAACATTTTTTTTGGTGAGCTATTATAGGTTGAGAATTGAGGGAAGGAAGGAATCTGAAACTATGATCACATTTCAGAAAGCTACTAATTCCAAATCCCAGGGTCAAAGACCTAATTCACTAAAACTAACTAGAAGTCTCTGGGGTACCTAATTCACTAAAACTAACTAGAAGTCTCTGGGGTGAATTTCTTCCTTGGATGAAAAAGAAAATTAAGAAAACATTTATATAACTTCTGAAGAAATTGAAATCCAATATGATTTTAATAAATTCTTGGACAAATTGATACCTTGGCCACTTAAATGAGAGGCCATGTAGAGGGTCTTTCCACCAGGAGCAGCACAACAATCAATGATAGTTTCACCAGGTTGAGGATCCACAACAGAAACTACCAGACCTGCAATCAAGGATGTGTGACACACTGTACACGAATATAACCATGTAACATAAAAATTTCTTTTAATTAAAAAAAGGAAATTAAGACTGGTTGAAATCTATACTTCAATTAACATATTGGGTAAAATAGTGTGTATGCAAAATGCAAGGCCTTTGGCCATATGTCTCCTTTCTAAAGGTTGCTTGGCAAATGACCTAAATAATGCTACTTAGTGACTCATATAGTCCATCAAGCACAAGAGAATCATAGAAAGAAACTTCAGTCCTACTAATACATTAAGATAAATGCATAAAAATAATGCATTATTCCTGGTGGGTCATCTTAGCAAAGCAGAGGCCAGTGTTCCAAGTAAAATACAAAAGAAGGGAAAAGAAACTTTAGATACTACAGCCTTATAGGCATCCCTTCTATGAGAAAAGATGACAAGTTGACCTGCACTCTCATCCTGAACTGAACATAAACCCTTTTTGAGAAGACCAGCTTGAATAATAATCTGAAATATGAGACTACAAATAGTCAACATGAGAAAGTCGTGCTTAGTTCATAACTGATTATAACAGCAAAACAAATATAACTTCATTGCCTACCATGTGAAAAATATAAAACATAAATTAAAAGGAAAAGATACACCCACAGTAGGTCAGTAGCTGGCTAAAGCCCAATTTCACACTATCGATACCGAACCTATTAGCTATTACACAAGGAAGGAAATATGTTTAGTTAGTCCCCAAAACTTTTCTCCTCTAATCAGTGTTTGACTCAAAAAATCATTATACAGGTTACAAAATTCACATATGAAAGCATCCTTGTAATCAACCCTTTGTCTCACCATCATACCTGCAACCCAGTTTTGATACGAACAAATTCATCCAAATGCAGTGAAAGTTTGTGTGGGACCTGATATTTAATAAGAAATACTAAAATCTGTCAGGAAGACAAAGATGAGACAGAGAGCAAGAGGTAAAATACAATTGTAATATGTGAATGTAACATGAATTTCTGCTCAAACATGTAGAGAAAGAGAGGATTTCACTCGAAACAAATAGCAGGAATTTCTGAATTTCAAAACAATATTAAAATAATAATAATAAAATATAAAAAAGATAGTGTTATAAGCAGAAGTAAATGCCACATTCAATCACGAGTAGTAGCACCTTCAATGCATTAAGCTGTGCCACAAGGTCATCTCTTGAAAACCCTCTTGCACGGTTTGCTCTGAAATTAGCATAAATATATAGCTTGAGTTCTTTATTGTCTTTGTTACATGCTACTCTGGGTGGAGCACAGAAAAATGGAAGAAATATTCACTAGCCTTAAGCTGAAACTGGGTTCACTATTGTTCCATATCATCAATTTAATGGCTTCTTCCTGGCCAAGATACTTTGTCCATCTCCTTACCATCCACTACAAAGAAGCAATAAGAAAATGTTTCAATTAAGTTTTGCTTTCCTTATTCTGGTGATAGCAAGTTTAGTGAATTGCAAAATTTCTTCTGTTAATCTTTACATTTTTAGTTTGATTAAAAATGTATTTTTTTCTGGCTGGACGCTAAATTATCCATTTTACACTGGTCCTCTGCCTGTCCTTGTCCTTGGATCTCTAGCATGCCATTGGCACCTTGAGTGAGTAGTAGTACTGGAGTAATATATCCCTACTACAACTTTCATTTATAAACAAAGACAATATAAAACTAATATTGCTATGAATCCAGAAAAGGTAAATAAAATTTGTTGATAAGAATTAGTAAAGACAAAAGCAAATTAATTAGCAATAGTATAAGTAGTTTGTTAATTAGTTAGACGGGTTAACTAGATATAGGAGAATATAAGGGAAGGGGGTCATTCTGTGTTGTATCAATTGTAAATTAAGCAGTAGCTCTGTGGGAAAGGGGAAAACCTTGGAGGAGAGATTTATCTCCGTTGTTTTGTTCAATTCATTCAATCAATAAGTTTTTTCTTTTCTTTTCCCCATTTCCATTCTGGGTTTGTAACATTCATCGTCACAACCAACAAATTTTGTTAGACCAAAATCTTCTGATAATCAACTATTGACTTTAACTATTTGGAACATGAAGCAAGACTAGACCTATCAGTCATGTGAAACACTCTTAAACCCCTTCTTGTATAAAACAACCCAGAAAACACCATTCAAAATGAGATACATTGGATTTTATTGTAGTGTATCTGAAATATAACCTTCCACCTTCAAAATAAAAAATTCCAGCTTTTCAATGTTAGCCTATCAAGTAGGTTGTGATAACAACCACACCATATTAAGAAAAAAGTGCTAGCATAGCATTTTAGGCATGCTAGAGATTGGTAGAAAATGAGTACAAACTATGTATTAAGCATATGGCTTTAATTCTTCTTTGTTGAAATTTTGTTTAGAACCATTTTGCACATCTTATGCTTATATAATACCCATACTTTACTGGTATTGATGCTGACCACAAAAAAAAAAAAAAACTTTTATGCTTATCTGCCTCTGATGGAGTGATTCTTAATTCTAAATTACCCTGAATTAGAATAATGATAGTGGTACAGAAAAAGTGGCAGCCGTCAGACACTCACAACTGGATGTGAATACAGTGTTGCCAAAGCACGTGCTTGAGCACGGTCATCACCCTCCACTTTGGGCAAAGGAAGACTTTCCTTCTCCTGCAAACCAAACATCAATGGATTTGATAAATTCTTCACGAGTTCCCACTCTCACAGTTAAGACATATGCAATCTGCAAAGAATAAAACCTTCAGCACAACTAGCTTTCGGAGAATTCCATTGACCATGTTGCCAGCCCCAGGTCTGAGAGCAACTTTAGCAAGCTTCACGTTCTGCATTTCATACAGCAGATTGGCATAACAATGAAGAGAAGGTTAGACTATAGTGTATGTATTATATTCAACCAAAGCCTCAAAATTAACCAATCAAACTTACAATAACATGACATCAGATTTTATTTTTAAAAATAATTCTTCAGAAAAAAAAAGAAATATAGGTTGAATTTCACACCAATAATCACACACAAGCATAAAAAATATCTCTACCAGCAGACAACATTAAAAAAAATTTAAATTCAACAAATAAAAATCCTTTGCAACTATAAATTTAATTCACATCCCATTATTGAAATTATGCTCTTTACGATATATGCTCAAGCTTCAAGATATGTGAACCCAATCTATTCATCTACAAAACAAGAAATATGCACACACACACACACACATATATATATGGGTCAAAAAAATACCTCATCAACGACAGCATAAGGTGGCATATCTAATTTGATCATCTCATAGAAGCCAATTCGTAGAATCTGAAACAAACAAAGTACTAAGATCAGTAATAGCATGTCCAAAGAATATAAGGACTCAAAGACCTAAGAAATGTTATAAAAAAAAAAAAAAGACCAATGAATATATGGTTAACCCTGTATCTTTATTTCAAAAGGTTCAACTACAAAATATTTCTTCTCTTGCAAAACTAAATTAGAGTGACATGTAAAAATTTTCTTCTCTGCTCCTTCTGTTTGTTCTCTATATGAAGTATTTACTTAGTCAACGACTCATGCAAATATACTCATAAGTTTAGAGACCAAAATCACCTGTAAGAGAAGAGGTTCCATGCTAGATATATCTTTATCATGACATAGTGAACTGATAAGATGATCAAGATATCTTCTCCAGCGAATCGTGCCCCCAACAATGTCTGTGACCTATGTAATGGTAGTATGAAACAAGAACAGAATCAATAAATTTGTTCATGAATTCTGACCAAAGCAGCCATTTTTTAAAGTTATTTGATGTAAAAGAGAACATCTAAACATATAATAATAAATAAAAAAACATTTTGTACTATATGTTGTGAAGCAGAGCCGAAAGTGATAACTAAACTAAACTAAAGTAACTAACCAATCTAAGATCATGGTGATTCAATTCCCGAGTGCGAAAGCCAAGCGTTCTTTGAACATATCCCATCTCGTTTTCACCAGAACCTTTCCCTTTCTCGTTGAGAAGGTCAGCAAAAGCACCACCAAGCTCAATCCGCATCAATCTCACCGCTGACACTGCAACATCAACAAAACCAAACCAATTAATGACAAACCCCACCTTCTTTCAAAGGATGATGAGGGAGAAAGTGGATGTACCAGCTCTGTGAGGAGAAACCTCGGAATTCAGCTTCTGGGTTTTCAGCAAACGATTGCCACCGCCTGAAAGTTTCATTTTTTTTTATTTTATTTTTTTGGTGATAGTGAAGGAAGCATCAATAAAGTAGTAGCATTGTAGCAGGAAGTGAAGAAGCATTAGCATGGTTTGTTGTTACCTTTGGCAGTGCTGGGAGTGGATATGTTGGTGCTGCAGGTTCTATGGGGAAGCTTCAATGGCTTCGAGGAAGAAGAAGAAGATGCAGTTTTCTGGGGTTCTGCGGGGAAAGGTAAACCCATGTACAGCACCCGCGCCATGCTTAGATTCCTAGCAGTTTTTTTGGCTTTGCTCTTTGGATAATAAAGGCCTTTTTTTTTCTTTTTAAAAATAAAGGCTGATTGACCATTTTGCCCTCTAATGCTGTGTTCTATTTGATTGAGGGGAACACCTCTTATAATCTACTTTAATTTAAACAAATGTCTCTTATTTTTATCCTTTCGATTTCCATCATAACACAACATAAATGTGTAATCCATTCTATATAAGATCAAAATTTTAGTTTTGAATGCTTAAAAAAAGTTCAACAATTAATTTTATTGTTATTCAAAAATAAATTTCACATTAAATTATAATTTTTAAAATCATGATATTAAGTTGTAAAGTTCAATAATTATTAAGATTCTATATTTGTGCTCTATTTGATAGGAAATAAGAAAATAAAATAAATAAAATTAAAAGAAGAATATTTAAATTAAAATAAAATGTTAAAAGTCTTTGGTTCATTAATTTTTGAAATATATTCTCTATTTTTACTCAACCAAAATAATTAGAGGACAACTTTAACTCACTTTTTACACTTCCATAAAATATTTTTAAAAAAAAACTATTATTTCATGAACTACAAGTTTACAAAAGTTGATCATTTATCCTAAAAAAATTGGTACAATTTGGCTTTTAATAGGCCATTTACCCTAAATAAACTGTAATGTCGTGACTCATCTGGATGTCTGTTAATGGTAAATGAACTATCTGATTTTTGTCTCTATAGTTAGTTGATCTAGCTTTTTGTTGAACCTATAATTAATACTTTGTTTGATGTTTATAGGCTTTTTTTGTATTTACCATTCTCCTCTCATGAACCTCATATGATTTTCAAATCATAATTATGGTTGCTCGTGTAAAAGATTGAACAGAAGACCATGTTTATATGTAATAGTTGCTTCCAACGATTTTAGTAGATGAATTATGTGATAGATTTCAACTTAAAACCAATTGACACTAAGTAAAGTTGTCCAACAGATATATAAGTTGCACCCCAAGAACTAAGACAGACGATGTGAGACTTCCTAACACCCCTCCTCCACAGATGCCTACCAAACAGGCGAGCCTACTAAAATAGGCAAGAACTAAGATAGACTATAGGCTCTGATACCATGTTAGATATCAAGAGACCAGAAAACATATTTCAATATGACAAGAGCTTTATTTTGTTTTGGAAAAACTTGTTTGTCTTCTGCGGCCTTTCTTTCTTAAGTAGATAGCACGACATGTGTCTTTCAAGGAGATGAGAGATCACTGGAGTTATACAAGGAAGGGAGGGATTATAGGAGATTTCCTATTACGGGAGATATACAGGGGAGAGATTATAGGAGATTTCCTAACAACTAGGATATGTACAAGTTATAAAATAATACAGCTATAAACCTATTAAAACAGGTAATAAATTACATTAATATACATTAACATCCCCCTGCAAATTGATGCTGGTAAGTCAACAAGCAACAATTTGCCAACAAGAAACTGATGGCACTGTCTAGTCATAGCTTTGGTAAAGATATCAGCCACTTGAAGATCTGTGGAGATGTAAGGAAGAAAGATGACTTTACTGGTCAAGGCTTCCCTGATATAATGACAATTAACCTTAATATGCTTGGTACGTTCGTGAAACACAAGATTTGCAGCAATCTGAATAACACTTGTATTATCAGCATGAAGAGGGGTAGAATTAGGCTGTGAAAATCCAAGCTCCTCTAAAAGACTGCGTAACCACATAATTTCAGAACAAGCAGAAGACATGGAACGATATTCAGCCTCAGTAGAAGATTTAGAAACACAATTCTGCTTCTTCCATTTCCAAGAAATGAGGGCACCTCCGAGAAACATACACCAACCTGTAGTAGACCGACGTGTATATGGACACCCTGCCCAATCAGCATCGCTATATGCCATAAGTTGTAAAGGTGAGCCACGAGGAAAGAATAACCCACGTGTAGGGGACCCTATAAGATAGCGGATAATGCGACGAACAGCAGCAAAATGAAGATGCCGAGGAGAAGACATAAACTGGCTGACTTGGTGAACGGCATACGAAATGTCGAGTTGAGTTGTTGTTAGGTAGACAAGACTTCCTACCAAACACTGATAAAGAGTTGGATCATCCAAAAGATCCCCATCATCTGTCCTGTATTTGACATTTACTTCCATAGGAGTATCAACTGAAGTAGTTCCTTCTAAACCAGCCAAAGTGATCAAATCTTGAATGTACTTATGCTGGTTTAAAAATATGTTGTTTGATCGATGATGTACCTCCAATCCTAAAAAATATGTTAGTTGTCCAAGATCTTTCATGCGGAATGTTGCATGTAGCACAACTTGAAGCTTAGTAATCAACCCATTATCAGTTCCCGTAATGATTAGATCATCCACATAAACCAAGATAAGAACTATACCTGTGGGAGACTTGTGGAAGAAGAAAGAATAATCATATTGACTTTGTGTGAAGGAGAAATTAAGAAGCATAGTGCGAAACTTCTCAAACCAAGTCCGAGGAGCCTATTTAAGCCCATACAGAGAACGTCGAAGTTTACAAACATCATTAGGAGATGAAGTAGTCATACCAGAGGGAAGCTTCATGTAGATTTCTTCTTTGAGATCACCGTGGAGAAATGCATTCTTCACATCCATTTGATGCAGCGGCCAAGATTTAGAAGCAGCAATGGCTAGGATAGTCTGAACTGTAGTCATCTTGGTAACATGAGCAAATGTCTCCTCATAATCAACCCCATATTCCTGTTTATTACCAAGGGCTACTAATCGAGCTTTGTAGCGGTCCAAAGAGCCATCAGAATGAAGCTTTATAGAGAAAACCCATTTACTTCCAATAGGTTCGACCATGGGAGGACAAGAAACAATGTCCCAAGTGTGATTCTCTTGAAGTGCTTGTAGTTCTTCTTGCATTGCTTGTTTCCAACATTCATGTTCCATAGCCTATGTGTAACAAGAGGGAATGCAAATAGAAGACAAGGTAGCTGATAGAGATACAGGTGTATAAAAACCATACCAATCAGGGGGTTTAGACGGTCGAGTGGACCGGCGAAGAGGTATGACAGGAGTGACAGGATCGAGTGTCGGGGCAGAATCATGAAGAGGACCAGGATCATTTTGGCGACGTCTTTCATACACAAAACCAGGCTTGAACTGTTCCACAATTGTTGAAGAATCTGAAAAATGTGGCATAAGAGATAAAAAGGAAGATGGTGGTTCAATAAACGATGGAAAGAAATATTGATTTTCAAAGAAAACCACATTCTTGGAAATTCTAAAACGATGGGACTGTGGATCATAACAAACATACCCTTTTTGAGTAATAGCATATCCTAGAAAAGCACACTTAACAGATTGGTCAGTAAATTTGTTACGTTCATGAGCAGGAAGATGCACAAAACAAACACAACCAAAAGTACGACGATTAGAGTATGAAGGAGAATGCCCAAACAACTTTAAAAAAGGAGAATCATTTTGTAATGTAGGAGAAGGCAACCGATTTATTAAATGTACAGCATTGGCAAGTACTTCACACCAAAAATGAGGAGGAACAGATGAATCAAGCAAAAGTGTTCTTACTACATCGAGAAGGTGACAATTCTTTCTTTTGGCAACACCATTTTGTTGTGGTGTGGATGGACAAGAGATGCTGAGATATGATCCCTTGATTTTGAAGAAAACTTTGAAATTCATTAGACATATATTCTTCTCTAGAATCAGATCTTAAGATTTTTATGTGGGCAGAGAATTGAGTCTCAAGAAGTGCGATAAAACGTTGAAAAATAGAGAAAACTTCTGCCTTAGACCGAAGAAGGTATACCCAAGTAAATTGACTGTAGTCATCTATGAAAGTAACAAAATACTTATAACCTGCATGAGAAACAACAGGTGAAATCCCCCAAACATCACTATGAATAATGTCAAAACAATGGGTTGCACGAGATGCATTATTTGGAAAGGGTAAAACTTTACTTTTGCCAAGTTTGCAAGTAGTACAGTCAAAAGGAACAGAGAAATCTTTATTCCCCAATGAACCAGATTTTAACAAGGTACTAAGTACATGAGAATTTGGGTGCCCTAAACGATTATGCCACATTTTATTTATTTGTCTATCATCAATACAGACAAGAGAAAGTAAAGGAAATGTAGGACAAATTGTGGAAGAAGATAAGTGTAGCAGAAAGAGTCGTCCCACTTTAGGTCCCTTCAGGATTATCTCCCTGGACACTTGATCCTGCACAGAATAACCAGAACAAGAAAATTGAACGTTATAATCATGATCAACCAATTGGCCAACAAAAATAAGATTTGTGGAAAGACTGGGAGACACAAAAACATTAGTCAAGGAAGGTGAAATATCACCAATAGCACTGATAGGCAAAGAGTTGCCATCAGCTGTGTGAATTTTTTGATTTCCATTATAATTTTGCACATTGGAAAGAGACACAGAAGAATTGGTCATATGGTTAGAAGCTCCAGAATCAAGGTACCAAGGTTTAGAAGAAAAATTAGGATTACCTGAGAGCCCAAAGGCAGAAAATGCAGAAAGAATCATTTGTTGTACCATTTCAGGAGTAAATGTGTTTGCAACAGAAGTTGAAACAGGCAATGTAGTAATACTAGAGGCACCAAGAGAGGCATGATAAGCAGTTCCTTACTTCCTTTCAGGTCGAATCGGACAAGCTGTGATGATATGCCCTCGCTGCTTGCAGTAGTTACAGAATTTTTGTGGGCAATCCTTTGCAATATGACCAAATCCTTTACAACTGTAGCATTGGACAGAACGCATATCTCTGCTCTTATTCCTTCCTTGTGCTACATAGACCACATTAACATGAGCACTAGTATTGGTTTTATGTTCCATGGCTGCTTGAGTTGCTATGCGTTGTTCCTCTCGAAGAAGTTCACTTAAGCAAACATCCAAAGCTGGTACTGGGTCGCGGTTCATCAAATTAGAACGAGTGGCTTCAAAGTCAGATCGCAGCTTCATCAAGAATTGGTCTCTCTTATTGGTCTCGTGAACTTTTTGGACAGCAGAGAGGGCTTCGTCAGAGATATCAACATAAATAATGTTTGAATATTCAGTCCAAAGATTTTGAAAACTAGAAAAATATTCCTCAATTGAGAGACTCCCTTGTGTGAAATTAGCCATCTCATACTCCAATTGAAACCTCTTGGCTGTGTTTTCTTGATTATAAACCTTTTTTAAATAATCACACATTTCCTTAGCAGTTTTATAAGGCCTCAGATTAAGCATAAAGTGAGCCTTAATTGAGCTAAGTATCCAGGTCATGATTTGGGCATCTTTGATTTCCCATCTTGCCAAATCCTCTGGACTTGTAGTGCTGGTTTTTTCCATCAATATGACCCCATAAATCTTTCCCTTTGATAAATAATTTGAATTGAAACTCCCAAGAAGAATAATTTTTTCCATTAAACTGAACAAGAAAGGAATCGGACTTATCATAAGACATGATGGAGTAATAAGGAACAATTGAAGTAATGACAGAACACAAAAATAAAACCAGAAACCTAGGAAAATGCACAAACAGAGGGCATAGACTTGAAACAAAACATGATTGCAAATCACAAAGACACCCACAAGATCACATGACAAGAATAACGTTTTCTATGGACCAAAATACAAGAGTTGACCACGGTTCAGAGTTGTAGCTCTGATACCATGTTAGATTTCAATTTAAAACCAATTGACACTAAGTGAAGTTGTCCAACAGATATATAAACTGCACCCTAAGAACTGAAGCAGACGATGTAGGACTTCCTAACATTATGTTGTTTTGTTTGTATGCTATAAAAGCAAGTTTGCAACAAGGAAAAGTAAAGAAAACAAACTTTTATCCATATATATATAAAGTGGCTTATTGTTAAGTGGTTTATCCAAATGACTAACTTTAGTTTCTCTAAATTTTTTATTTATAATTTTTCAAATTAAATATACTTATCTATAAACTATAAAGTTTCTTAAATGAAAAATTATCAATATATATATATATATATATATATATATATCTTATTATTATAGATAATATTAACAAATTATTTAAGTTATCATCACTTACATAATCTCATATTTACAAAATTCTTAGATTTTTCTCATTTTGATATGCATTTGATTCATTCAAGTATGTGTCTAGATTTTTTTTTGTACGTGTCTACGTATATCAGGTGGTAAAGCCTAATTTATTAGAGGGTCATTCAAAGGTAACATATCTATGGTTTAGGGAAAGTTATTTAGTTCATTTAAAATATTTTTTTTCACTTCAATTTCTTATTCAATTCATATCAGTTATTTTAGAAAACAAGTCTCACAATGGTGAACTAGAAATAAATAAATAAATAAAATGTATAAGTAAACAGACTAACACACAAATGATAACAAGAAAGATATAAAATTGACATGATAGCTAGAAAAATAAAACTTAAGACTGAAAGGAGAATGAAAGGGGAAAGTCACGAATGAGAATCTTTCATTGACATATTTTTAACAAAATTAACAAATTAATATTTGTTAATAGAAAAACACAAATGATAATAAGATACCAAAGTCCCTATCAAATGAAAAATTTGTAGTTTGAACAATGTAAAAAATTTCACAAAATAATAATAATTAAAAGGTCAAATTAAAAAAAAAAGTCAAACAAAGAAAAAGTTTAGAAAAAAATAATGCCTTTTAAAACTTGATTAAATGAAAAGGCCTTTAAAAATCCACTAATTCTAATCTTTTTTTTTTTTTGGACGAAATTTAATTCTTATCGATCGAACTGGAACCTTTGGGAGAGTCTATTGATGAAGGTTTTTCTGAACAGCATGTTCCATCGGAGGGCTTGACCAAAGAGGCAGTAGAAGCCGGACCAGAGTTCTGCAGCAAACAAACCAAGCCAAACCCATTTGCCATTTGCGGGTATGTAGCTCAATCTGTAAGCCCAGATGAAGCATATGACCACAAACGAAGAGATTGCATAGATCCTGCGAATGTGCCTTCCTTTGTCTTTCCTACTCTCAAACAGTGAATAGTCTTCACCACTCTCCATTACCTTCAAATTCTATCTCGATCCAGTTAATTCTATTTCTTATATTTTATGTCAGTGGAACAATTATGTTATTCTTCATTGATATTTCTTATATTGTGTGATGGGTGTTGCATTGACAGTACAACACTCCAACTCCAAGCTAAGCCGAAAGGGTGATGAGCGATCACGAATGGGCTGACCAACCCATCGACAGGATATATGATATAGCCACAATATTTCTTTTCCAATAAAAAAAAGAATGCTAAAATCAAAGTTAACTCTATTTATAAATTTAAAATATATTTAAATCTTTTCTATTTGTACCCACCAATGCTATCAAAATTAATTATTTAATTGTGACGAATTTTTAATATAAAACTAATATTATAATTAGTTTAGATACATGTTTTTTAATTATATTTAATATTTTTAAAATTAATTTTACGAACAAAATGAAACAAAATGCTTATATGAAAAAAATTGCATGACTATCAAATATATAGTGCATGGATGTTAAATTTAATTAGGTAAATCTTAAAAATGCAGAAATTAAAAATATATATAAGAAGTGTATGTCTAATAAACCCATGTATATATATATATAGAACCAAATATATACTTATCTAACACCTTTTTTGGACGCTTTTTTATTTTATTAGTTGAAATTCCTGTAAATAATACTAATTTGAAAATAATATCTACTATACGAAGAGGCACACAGACATAATTCGTGGGTCTCATGAATTTCCCTAACAGAAGGGAGTATGTTAAATAGTACATAATATTGAAATGTTCATTGCTAGTATTTATTGGGAATCCTCAATCTCCAGTTTCCATAAACTAATAGTTGCTAGATGTATGTTTAGATACATGGAACCAAAGTACTTTAATAAAGATAACTAGCGCACACACTTAAAGCTTCATGTCAATGAAGCCAAACTAGGAACTAATATTAAATATTCTTATCACTAGTAAGTAGTGAACCACACTTTCAGTATTGTACTCTGACATTTAATTAGCTAGTTTAGCAAATAAATGATGCCAGGCAACATGCTAATGAAGCCAAGACAATGGACTTGAGCATAACTGAAGATGGTATGGAACCTTTATCACTACGAATGAAAAGTGCCTCATACACTGGTAAACTGATCATAACCACCAATGAACTCAGTGTAATCTGCATCATCAATTGGCTAGAGCTGAATTCCAAATTTAAATCCATCATAATCCTCTTGATTCCCCCAACGAGACCAACCAGGTTTAACAATGCGACTGTTGCTAACATGGTTAACATGATCGAAGAGCCTCCAAATTCAATGATCTCCTGCTCATACCTCTTTTGGACATCCTCAGTAACCACTTTATTGGTGATGACAAAGTTTGTTTGTGATAGTCCTAATTGCTTTTTCATGGTGTCAATGAAACCAAAGAGATACGAGGTTGTCCTATGGATGAATTTAATTCTTTGCAAGTTCCACCAACCCTTTGCTGTGGACCCACAAATCAAATACTCACACAAGCTAAAGCCATATGTAGCAAGAAATGCATACGCAAATGGAAGGACCCATATGCTTGAAAGCTGCAAAAACATGAAATAATAAAGGTAAATATGTGTAAGAAAATTAAGGAATCAAATCAGGATAATTAAACGCATGACACAACCTGTGGGAACAGTGGAATGCCATGAAGTAGGCAAATAGGAGAAACAATGACATAACAGAGAGTAGGCAGAGACATAGGAGCCCATAAGAGGTAATTGCTGTATCCCATTTGTACACCAAAGTGTATCTTCCCATGCCCATAAATGAAAGGGCAATACTTGGAGAAGAAAAATTGGAACATGCCTTCTGACCACCTCATATGTTGAAGACATGCTACATCCAAGGTTGTTGGAGCTATGCCCACAAAAGCCTTCCTTTCTGGGTTGTAATAAATCGATTTCCAACCCCTGCATGAGATTACAAGGCCAGTAGCAATGTCTTCCACGGGAATACCATATACTAATCCTTTCTGCAAGATTCATAAATATCATCAAATATTTGAAATTTTTATGGCAAAAAAATAGCTACAAACAAGCACATACCTCCTTCCCCCATTGAGTGCTCTCCTCATAGGTGCAAGTGACAAGAGCCTTGGATGCTTCATTCAATTGATCAATTGTTCTATTATCATATCTTTTTGGCTTGCTGTCCCATTTTGCTTTGTAATCTTTCAAGTAAGCTCCCGAAAGACTTTCTCTTCGATGAAAACACCCAGTTCCACAAAACAAGGCTGCTCCATATCCACATATTCCAGCTAGCTCAAACTTTATACGCACATATTAAGTAGAAAATCAGACTTACACCGGTAGTTCATCCTTATGGACTTGTTTGGATAAACTTATTTGAAACACTTTTAATAACATATATGAAATAACTTTCTTGATTACCTAAAATTAATTTATGTATATTTAATTTTAAGAAATAAAAAAATTATTTTTTTTTTCTTTTTGTTTCTTCTTCTAAAATTACTTAAAAAACAAATCCAAATAGACTCTACATTTATGTGTGGTGAGATTATATATATATATATATATATATATATATATATATATATATATATGTGTATATACTGTATTTATAGGCATATAAAGTCATTACATTATTTTATTACCTACCTTACTGCTCACAAGATAAGAATTTGCATAATGGTCATTCTTGGCGATGTTATTATAGCTCTGTGGAAATTGAATATAAGCTATATCGTGGCCTTTTGTTTCATCCAAGAAGAAGCATAATATTTCTTGAATAGTATTTGCATTATTGGAGTACATATCACAATCCAAGTTGAGAATGAAAGGGGCGTTGCTTATCTCGGAAGACACTCTTATCTGCAGAATGAAACTTGTCATATGTGACACTGACACCAAATAATAGTAGATAATTTTCTTTATTTTTTGTTTGTTGTTATTGGGAAAACATAGTCAAATACATCTTTGAATGAACAATTTGAAAATATCATCAAAAATCATTGTACAAAAGACAAGTTTCTAGAGTGAATGGAAAACATAATATATTAAGATATAATAAAAAAAGTAAACATAAAAGAGTTTAATTTTCAAAGTTCTTATCTTTAGCCTAACTATTTAAAAAAAAAAAAAGCCTAACTACTAAGCTTAGGGTAGTGTCTATTAAAGTATTAAGACACTTTTAAAAGAAAAAAACATTTTAGACAAAGAGTTAATTAACTTTTTTTTTCTTTTAACATTGTTAACTTGCATTTGTAAGGTAAGATTTAATTCTTTTAAATTAAAACGAGATACATTTTTACAAGTAAAATATAAAATCATGAGTTTAATTAACATACATTGCTAATGTAATGCTGTGAGTATTACTCACCAATGCATTAACTGCTCCAGCTTTGAAGTGGTGAGGGTAGTTGTGTTGTTTTTCGCGTGCCATGTATACGACTCTTGGCAGTTGAAATCCGTATTCATCTACAGCATTTGTGTCTCTTCCATCAATTATTATCTAATAAAATGAAGAATAAATAAATACTATATAGAAAACTAAGATATAGTACATTAATTTCAACGTGAATTCTTACTTCTTTCTTGTGAAAATTAAAAATGTTCATACCTGCACGATAGGTTGGTGATCCTGCTTTGTTGTTTTTGGATTCCACTCTGAGAATCCTTTGTGCTGACTCCTCACATTATCTGGAACCTTGCCCCTTGCTACAGCTGATACAATCTCATTTTTCATGTCTTCGTATAATTTCTGACATGTATATAAAATGGGAAATGGGGAAATTTTCCATCAAAGAATGTAATCTCACTTTTCATGTCTTTGTATAAATAAGTAAGATTCACAGAATCAGCCAAAACAAATTAAAACAAATATATATATATATATAACTTTTTATTTCAAAAACTGATTATATATAAAACAAACAAATAACAAATATTATCTGTAATGAGTTTGAATTCTCTTAGTAACAATTAATATTTATCAATAATTTTTTTTAACATTATACATGTATTTTTTTCACACAAAAGACAATCTTATTTGAGCTAAAAAGATTCACTACCCTAATTTTGGAATTTTAAACTCACATATAAAACTCAAATTTAACATCTTATTTAAGAGAGTTAGATAGATCTATCACCTGAATTAATTAAATAATTGTTACCTTTCAGATGTTCAATATACATCGATTTAATTTATTTAATACTTGTTTTTTTCTTCTTAATACATTCCTTTCCGTATAACAATCCTTTGAATTAAAAACACTCAATTGTTCAACTCTTAGAATTTTCATGTAATCACAAGCACACCGTACGTGCCCTAACAATATTAGTAACATTAGATTACGCCATAAGTACATTTGCAGATAGCATTATTATATGGACATATATAATAATTAAACGTAAAAAAAAAAAAAAAAAAACAGTTACCTTGGTAAATAACCATGTTTGGCCATACTCAGTGCTATTGCTATTGCTACCATTTTGGTCGGCAAAGAAAGCCTCAGGTGACCTAGGTTCAACATTGAATCTTCTACAGAAAGGTAACCAATGTTTGGAGAAAATGGAGGCCTTTAAGAGAGCATAGAATGTGAGCTCTGAGCCTCCATCGTCAGAGAGATACACACTCAATTTATTTGCAGGATAATTGTACGCCATTGCTGATAATACTGTATTAACCACCATGCATGGAGGCTCCAGAATGGGGTCAGCCGTGCACACAAAAATGTCCACTGCTGGTAAATTCTCCTCGTCAAATCTGTTAAGATATGCCAAAAAATTCTTCATGTTTTTACTATTTTACCTATAACAATTACTTGAAAAAATAAAATATTATAAGACACACTCTTCTTCAATAACTAACAAAGATCCAATACATTGAGCTCTAATTCCAGTTTGGAACAACTCTACTTAAACTTTGCCTTATTATAACTGACATCATGTAATAATGAAAAATATCAAGTTTGAAACACATTAGTTTTTCTTTGTTGGGAAAAATATCAAAAAAATAAATCCAGATATCAAAAAAGTAAATCCAGTCAAGACTTTGTCTCTAAAGTTTGTGAAGGTTGTTTAATCAGGATTCCTAAGTATTGGAACTATATTAGTTAATAAAGAGTGTTAGGGAGCATGCAATAGAGATTTTGACATTCTATTGCTTTAAAATATATAGGTTGTGGTTCAATTTCCACCTTCATGACCGCTAATTTCTAATAATGGTATGAATGATATTATAATAATGGATTAATTAAGTTTTTAGTCATTTGATTTTTCATTTTTAATTTTTAATTTGTCAAAATTTATTTAACAATTTGTTGTCTTTCATTAATTTTCTGCTGATATTTTTAGTTCCTCAAAAAAATTTGATTATTTTTAATCCTTCATTTATTTTTATTGCTCAAAATTAATTCAAGATATATAAAAATGGGATTAAAATAGACAAAACTAAGATTAACCTTAAGTAATAAAGATAAACAAGAAACTAAAAATGGATAAAAAAAATTGAGGAACTAAATATACTAAAAAAAATTAACGAAAAATTAAAATTTGTCAAAAACTTTTGAAAGATTAAAAATTGAGATTCTAAAAAGTTAACGACTAAAAACTTAATAATTATCATTAAAATGATGTGACATACTTTACCCAATCCTTATCATACAAGACATCATTTAGAAATAAATGATGGTTCTTTTATAAGATATTTTATATAAAAAAATTCCACTAGCTACCGTTATTAAATAATTTAAATATTTATCTTTTTATTGATAGTGGTGTATATTATTCTTAAACTTTAATGTTTTTACATTACTCATCAAATTAATTATTATGTGTGATTATGTCTAAAGTGTCATATAATAAGAATAAAATAAAATAATAAACAAATTATAAATGATTTAGTGAGTTGAATGTGGAAATAGTTGAAGAATAGATTACATATTTAAAAATGACTAAAAAATTAGTAAAATAAGATTTAAAAAATAGGACTAAAATTAAAAATTTGTAGAAATTTAAATTTAAATTTAAAGATGAAAAATATTCTTATAAAAAAACAAAACAACACTTGTCACATGATAACTATGTACGTAGGAGTATGTTTGTGCGGATCTGGATATTATGGCCATGGGAGGTTAACACTTATCACATGACTACTAGATCACACAAGGTGTTTATTCATACAATAGTGATATGTAACTCTCTTTTTTAAGCAGAAAAGTTAATTCGTTTCAGATATAATAAGATCCTGAATACAAGCATGAATAATCTCAAAAAACTGACTGTTAGCATGAAATTGTGCCTCCCTTACTAAGGAATAGAACACACTTTACAATCTAACAATGAAAGTCTATCTTTGAACAATCTAAAAATGGTTCCTAACTCTGATTGAGTTGTACAATAAGTATTAATTTAAACTATCAAACACAGCTTTACAATCTAATTCAAAAATAACATATTGATAACGCAAGACCTGGACCCAACTAATAGCTTCAAAAAGAGTTAAAGCTTCGGCCTCAACAGGTTGTAATGATATATAACTATGTTAAACATATCAACACTTAACACTTCTCATTTATCAACAAAAACTGAAAATGTTTAGAAAAAAGGAAATAAAGAAGAGACTAGCCAACAATAAATGAAAAATTTTAAAAAAACCAAAACTAAAATTTAAAATTTTATAAATAAAAAAAACATGTTTAATCCAACAACTAATTACAAAGTTGCTACTAGGATGAAATCTAATTAACCGTGAAACCTAACATTCGGCAATGCGCACATGGGTCCCACCATCCTATACATAATGCAATTTTCTTATAAATATAAAGCTTTTCAGGTGAATGGATTATTTATTTTTGTTACGAGTCCTAACTATATAGCTATTTTCCATTATATTTTTGGGTAGCGATAAATGTGTAAAAGAAAGAGTATATTGATAAAGATATTTTTTTCAAAATCAAAACAGCGATTAGGTTGAAAAAAATAAAGGATTCCTAACTAGCTTGTTATCCTAGAACAAAAATTAGGTGAAAAAGCGATTAGAGAGAGTCCGTGGATGAGTTTTACTTGTTTTGTAGGTATAGGCAAGCATGCTACAAAAGCTGAAACCTAACCAGGGGTCATCATCCGTCAATTTATGGTCGGTCACACTTTCCTCATATAATATAATTTTCTTAAGTATAAATTAATATAAGCAGCAGATATGGATTAATTGCTATTCACGAGATGAAGAGACCGGAAAGAATCACATTATTTCAACGTACAAAAGTAATATTATATAATTACACACGTATCTTATAAATATATTCTAAATTCATTAACTTTATATTCACAAAATATTTGTGAAATGGGATATAAGAATACATGTGAGATGTACTGGAGCCTGGAGGAACTGAAACAGTATAAAATGTTAGGTGGCAATGCAATGTTTACTCTTTAATTTATTTGGTAATTGGTTTACGATAGTAAATAATATTGAAATAGTGTAAAAACAGTGTTGAGAGTGAGTTCCATTAGACTTTTCGCATGCTTCTTATTGGCTATTGAGGGGATTTGTTTTTTTTATTTTTAGGTGATGGGATTTGGTTAAATCAACAATGTCTTAAAAATATATATTTCTTGAACAATATTGAATTTTCTATAATTTGAGAGAAAATAAATAAAAATAAATAAATGATTGATTTAATTGATGATACAATATGATAAAAAAAATTAAAAATAGAATTATTAATTAGATGTTTAAATTTTTTATTATAAAAATATAATTATTCGTCTTAAAAAGTTGAATGAGTATAAAATAATATTGAGCTGGATTCCATGCCATCAGCCTTTTTCGTAGTGGCTCTTAATGGGATTTAGTCAAATTATAATGAGTATCTTTAATTCAGCGGTCTGTTCCATTCACTTTTTTGTTAAATGAATTTAAAATTAAGAAAATATACTTATAGTTGAGAATGAAATACTTCTAATTCTAGTTAAGAACGAAATACTTTTAGAAACACATTCTTATCAGTGTGTTTAGTAGAATGAAAAGAAATTAAATAAAATTGGAAAAATATTTAAATTAAAGTTATGTTTTAAACATGAAATTCATATTAATTTTGTAAAAATTCTCTTTATTTCAACTATATGAAACACACCATAAAAGAGAGAAAGAAAAAAAATCTGTGGTCACCACAATCACAGTGTGGTGGTGGTTTATTACAAATGGATCTCATGATGTGAGATGCAATACAAAAGTCCAGGTATATTATAAATATTGTTATTCTCGCCACAAATTTATGTTAATATATATATATATATGATAAATTTATTAATTTTTATAATAATTATTTTTAAATTTATATTATTGATAATTTACCATTAATTATTAATTGAGCGTGTAAAATTTTATACTGATAGGTCTTAGTAATTTAACTTTATGAATATTACTCTCACAATATAATATTTTTAGATTCATCCAATTTTAAGGTGTACGAGTAGAAATGAAGAAAGTGAGAAAAATTAACAAATGAGAAAAATGATGTAAGGAAAAAAGACGTAATAATAAGAGAAAAAATAAAGCAAAGTTGAGAAGAAGAAAAAAACTATTAGGTGCATCGGTATGTGTATGTTGAATATTTTCCCCTGGAGATGAAAAAAAAAACATACAGTAAAAGGAGAGGATGAGGAGAAGGAGAAAGAGAAAGTAACCTTTGTGAGAGCCTGTGTTTGAAAGGCGTTTGATATACGATTTTCCAACGAACAGATTGAGTGATGATCCAGTACAATCCAAAACACAACTCTGACAAGAAGACACTAATCCATGCCCACCTTCCACTTGTAACTGTGGATATGGTTGCCACTCGGTACACCCAAATCATACATATAGCTGCAAATATTGTAGATGCAAATACCTTGTAAACTCTTCGGAATCTTGCTTCTTTTGTCTCGAACAAACTAACATCAACATGGGAGTACTCTTGTTGTCTCGCACCTTCTTGCTCTCCCATTCTCTCGTTTTTGAGGTTCCGTTTTGTGCAAAGTAAGAATGACAATTGTTATATATTCGTATCGCGGACCAATAACAAAATAATATTAATTCCTCACGTATTCTTATCATCTTATACTGGTCAGTGGCCAGATATTATTGTTTTTTAATGAAAAATTAAACATGGTTCCGCAAAATGACAAAACATTTCAAGATTATTATGGGAGTACATTTATTTCGATTTTGTTAAATACTAGTATTTTCAATTCAACTTATCCATTAATTAATATCCTGTTTTTATTTAACAATACTAGAATAATTATTAATTTCTCATTACCCCCCTTTTATGAATCTTATATGAGATCAGGGTACGTCGTACTAGCTAGATTTCGGATTTGTGTAACCGATTAACCGACCAACGTAATACCTCACTTTAATATTGTTTTGTGTGTGACTCGACTCAATATTTCAAAATATCAAAGTCTCACACTGTTTAATGTTACAATGTTTAAGCTTTTATAAATTGTCTTATGTTTTTAGTTTATAGACGGGTTCTTCCGTGCACAAATAACAGAGATCTTGTATCTTGTGATTTGGTGCTTTAAGAATGAACCACTGAGATTTTTAAAAAAATAAACCAGAAATTTTTAATAAAGCTAAACTGGGTTGCCACTATTAGAAAAATGACTAGAGGTGGACTTAGCTTCCAGTCCAGGTGAAAGAAATGATTAAATTAATGTTGAAGCCAACAAAATCATTCTTTTTTTAGGGGAGACCAAATAATGAATAATGGATTTAATCTTATTGTATTTTAACAATTTAGAAAGTTTGATGTTTTACACTTTTTAAAGCGATGAAAGTTTATAACTTTATATTTTTAAATTTAAAAATGTATTTTTTTTACAGAAAATACATGTATTTTTTATGTATTATCTACATTTTTATTGGAAAAATATATTTGAATAAATTAATGAAATTTACCAAATATAAATCATTTGATTAACTGAATAAGTAATATTTTAAGATTATCATCTTCTTGCAATATTTAAATATTTTAAGATATTAAAAAATTGAATTACTATTTATTTATATACATGCATATAATTTTTTATAGAACAAATCTACCCATATTTTATTTACGGGACAAATGACTTTTAGTTACAAGGATTTGTTCCTCCTCGTGTAATATTTTTAATAATTTTTCTATAATTACAAATTATGTTTGTATTGCAAAATAGTTTTATATTATTTCTTCACCAATAAAAAAATATATTTTATAATCTTTTCATGTTTTGCATAAATAATCTCAACATTATTTTTTAAAAAGGATATCAACAATATTACTTTAAGTTTGCATTTAAAATCACCTCAAGAGATAATTTACTTCCATTCTAATCAATTCCTTTTTTCTATGTAATATTAAATTAATAATAAACAATATATATATATATATATATATATATATGATATTTTATTAATAATGTGAATGCTTAATGAAAAAATGGTATTGGAGTAATTTCATATATAGGGAATGGTTGTAGTTATAGGGAATGGTTGTGTATTTGTACGTCCCTAAAACAAACAGAAAAAAAATATATTTCCTACTTTTCTTCCTACTTCTAATCGTCTAAACAACATATATTTTTACTTTCTTTCATATATTTTTTCCCCTTTTTATTTCATTCCGAATTAAAACAAACATAAAAGTCAGTATTGTAAGAAAACAAAATTCAGTGATATTTCTTTTAGTAAAAACTTTGGTATTTTATACTTCCTCTGTTAATATTTTGACAGAGATATTAAAAAATAGAGTAAATTAGTTTATTTTTATTATATTGAACACTCTTGTTTTTTTAAGCCTAAAAAAAAATATTTTACTTATTATTTTTTATTTTACTGGACACCCTTTGATGTTTAAAACTTAAGAAACTTTAATTTGAAACTGTCACATAAAAAATAGATAATTTTTAATGTTTTTTTCTCTAAAAAACCCTTATTCTTTCCTTTTAACTTAACAATTGTTTAAATTAAAATGGCAATATCCAATACAACATATATCGCTAAAGATATCAATACAACATAACCCCCAATGGAAAGATCCAATAAAATAATGTAAAAATAAATGTACAGATCCCACCATCCAACAGAATATCGGCCCAAATGTCTGGCCCTCATCCATCACCTACCGACATTAATAACACCAATTAGACATTTATATCCGTTATTTCTACTATTATATCATACACTTTTCATTATATTTTAGAAAGTGTATTTTAAAATATAAATTTATATTCTATAATATAATTAAAGTTAGCAAGATAAAACAGTAGAGGTGCAGAATACAATGACCCACCAATTATGACTTCTGCAGCAACCATAGACAGTAGTGTATATAATGCAATTCGAAGTCAATTTCCCTTAAATGACCTAATGAAAAACAAACAAAAAATGCATGAGACCGAGGAGGTTACAGGCAATGTGACCCTTCAGTTTTCGGCATTTTTTGTTTGTTTTAGAACGTGCATGTTAGAGGGAGGGAATCTTCTTGTTTCTTCTGTTGTATGATTCCTTTGCATGGTTCAAGTTCAACCATGCTCCCATTTCTCTTTTGTCCTCATTCTTCCACCCACCCCACGGGTAGTGTTTAAGAACTTTATAAGGATCCGATGCAAATTTTTAAAGAAATTTAATATTATATAAATTATTTTTTTTAGATTTTTATAACTTTTTTTACCAATTAAACTTATTTTTATATTTTTTTTATGAATAGTAACACATTTATCAAGAGTACTATATATTGAGATTGAATTGATTTGTTAACTTTTACTTTTATATTTAAGTTTTGAAATCAAGTTCAAACTTTCTATTTCATTTTTTTCTATTAGTACGTACTACAAAGTATAAAAATAAAATAAAAAATCAATACATAATATAAATAAAATAATTTTAAATCTAATATCCAATAAGGTCTTAAAAAATAAAAAAAAATAAAGAGATAAAGAAAGACACAATATAGTGTTGAATAAATGTTATTTATAATTGAAGTGACGGATAAGTCATGCGTAAATATCTTTAACCCTAATAATTATGTTCCTATATCTAATTAATGACATAACTTCTTATAATAAGTTACAAATTCAATTTTCAATTATATAGATGATTTTGATATTTAATTTTTCACTTCTAATAGTTAATTATGACAAGTAACTAACTTTTGGATGATTTTCCAATTATAGATCATTATTGTCCATTGCAATTTGAACAATAGGAACAAATACATGTAAAAGCTTTCATGATAATAAGACAAATAAAATTAAGAGGCGTAAGACAATGACTTGATTGTCTTGCACTATTATTGGCATTGTGTTAATTAAAAAAAAATTGCCTTAAAATTTTGGATGGATTATGTGGGAGAAGGTTCACCACCACCCTAGGGAAGGAAGTTGTAATGTATCAGTGTATGGACTTAATTTCTTTTCTTTTTTGGATTTCTTTCCCTTTACCGGTCCATTTCCCTCTTATACACATGCATTGAGGAGGACCGTTTCCAATTGAGTTTAAATTGAAATAACTAAAGGACTAATGCTTTTTGCACTTTTAAGTTGTTTCCTGCATTCTTTTTGGAATGTGTTTTTTATCATTTGGATTGATCATTTTGGAAGCTGAAATTCCAAAAATATAATTTTACATTCTGGAAGCAAAAAAAAAAGGTGCATGAAGCAGCTTGGAGGTGCAGGAAGCAATGGCCTGACTAAAGACTTGACACTAAGGCAATATTCTCTTAAGCCCAAAAGCTGAGTGTATCAAAAACCAAACAATAAAGCCCAAAGGTTGTAGCTTCGAAAGAGACTAATCTATATAGAAGAAAACTAGTATTTTTGACACGTGCGTATACGCACGGGTCTCTTTGCTCCGCCTCGCTCCGCCTTGTGCTGACTTAAATTTTTCTCACGACTTCATGTGTAAAATTGTGTAAAAATCATTAGGTCCAAGGATTATGTGGTGAGAAGTGAGAACCATGAATACTACATGCTATTTTTTCTTAATTTTTTTGCAAATTTTGATTGTGAAGTGGATCTTTGGAAGATTTAATCATTTATATAAGTTATGTATTTTGAATCAACTGGAATAATCTTACAACACCACAGAATGCTACCACCACATTTTTGTGTACCAGGCGCGGAAAGCAACTAATTATATTTGGATAATGTAATTATTTTGTTAATATTTTTTTTTGGTTTCTAAAGTTTTGAAATACTTTATAAAACAAAGAAAACCATAAGAACATAACGCGGTTGTGATTAGACTAAATATGATGAGAGGAAAAAAAAATTGGTGATTAAAATAGAATTTAAATAAAAATTGGAAAGTATAAAATTATACTATTGAAAGAGTTAAAAATGAATTGAAAAGTTTGAAATGTCTAATATATAATAATCAAGTGTTGTAAGATAAGTGTATATGGATTGTTACAAACCATATGATAAAGATATAAATGTAGAAACAAAATATAGTTAATAAAATAGAACTCAACATTTTGTAGAGTTAATGCATAAGTTGTGTTTAACTCATGTACCAAAGCACACATGTTTGGATGACAAACAATTATTTTCCAATAAATATAATAATTAAATGTTATTATGCTGGTTATCGTAACAATTAAATTAAATAAAAAGTTTGAAAATTTCAAATGTTGATTAAATTTAAATAATAAAACTATAAAAAAATTTTAAAAAAATGTCACCACTTTATTTTACAATCATTTACCCATGATAAAAAAGCACTTTGGTTATTACAACAAAATTGATGCTTATAACCTATCAATAATATTTCAAAAAGACAAATAAATTACAAAATGAATAACATGCAGTTACAATTGATGGAGTGCTCACTTCTAATGAATAGAAGAAAATTACTTGTTAATTTGCATATTATTCTCTAATAGATATGGTTGTAAGGAGCCAAGAATGAAAAAAAGTAGTAGAGAAAAAAGTCTGATTAACGGAATGAAAATGTTCACTTCAGAATATAGAAGTATCAATAACTACATTAAATCGATCCAGAGGTCAAAACAGAATATAGAAAGCTTATCAGCAAAAGCAGTATGGTAATAGCACAAGAATCAACATAAATAATCATTCTTATCAAAGAAAGAGAATGTTCAGTTCAAATGGTCCAGTTTGTTCATGAACCACAAGGGCATTTGCACAAATTTAAGCACAAACCTCTTTAAAAACATAACTTTTAATAGTAAATTGTAAATTTCTGACCATGTTATTCTAATTACAACATGAGTTTTTAAAGTGAAAATAGTTTTTAGAAAAATTTAATTTCTTTAAATCATTTGAGTCCTAATAAACAATGTCACTATGTTGTTGATAAAGGACAAAAATTATATTTGATGTCAAACCTGTTGATTTGCTTCTCAGCACAAGAGTTTGGGGGAATTTACACCAGTTTAAAGTTTCTTAAAAAAATTGATATCATTAATTTATTTTCTGTCCAGAGTCATAAACTGTAAATAATTTAAAATTTAATTCGAAAGTTTTATAATTGAACACAATTTCAGTTCTAAAGAGCAATCATGCAATGGAAGCGAAAACCCCTTTCACTTTACCTTTAACCATGACCAGGAGCTAAATTTAACTGTGTCAACTTCATGCTCTAATTTACCTGTTTATTGTTGAAGATAAAAAATTTCCTTTGCAGCCATAATGGTCACATTGTCCATTCAAAAAACCAAATTGTCCATTCAAAAAATTCAACATGACCAAACAAAACAAAAATTATATATATGTTTCTTTTATCATATTGTAGTATAGCAGTCCAAGTCCATATTTTCATATGAAATAAAATCATAAAAATAAGAGAAATGAAATACCATGAAAGAAAGAGGTTGACTAACTTCCTTTCTTCTTCCATTCTTCCTTTCCAGAAAAGCATGTAAAGTGAAAATATATAGATATTAAGCACAACAGAACTAACAATCAATATGTCAACACTCTTTTTTTTGTGTCTCTTGCTTTCTATTTTCCTTTCATTCTCTACTTAAACAGACCCTAGTGCAGTGTCAAAAGTAGTGTCCTCTTCTAATTAGCCCAATTAATAAGATAAGACTAACAAAATAACAAAAGAAAAGGAACTTCATGTTTAAAAAATAGAACATAAAAATCATTGGGGCTCTGCCGCACAGGAGGACACTAATGTGTTATGCATAGTCAGAGCAATATATTTTTTCTCATAACTCAATTGAATCTAAAGGGTACATGAGAAAATTCTATGTATGTGGAGATAGAATACGCTAACAGCTTTTAAAACCTAAAAACTATCCATCCTGGATGCATGTGTGAAAAATTCCAACACAATGGTAATTATGACATATATATTCTATGACATATATATTGACTGTGTTCAATATTTTTTCTCATCCTGAATCCTTTCACCATTCATATATGCTCTAATTAGATTTGTTACATTGATTATTCCAAATTTAAGTTACAAACAAATTCGTCCTGAGAGAAAGATTATGCCACAAATTGGAAAATAAAATAAAAATAATTATTTTAAGAAAAAGAAAAAGAATTAGGTTTGGTTGTTTTATCTTTATTGGAGCTGAATTTGAACGGCTTTGTGAGATTGTGAAAGAAAGTGTTGAGTTTGGTCACGACGGTCTATGGTCCCAAAATGAGCCCATGAAAGAAAAAACAAAGGCTTTCATTTTCTTGTTAATCCTTCTCCTCCTTCTCTGCACACATCAAAATCATCAATGAGAACTCAGAAAAATAGTAATATTGGACATCAAAATCAACCTTTTCACCTTCATCCACTGACCAAACAGCACTATGAACACACACTTGAGTTATTCAAACAAATCACTCTTCAACCCAAGAGTTCCAACACTGCTAGCAAAAATCAATGACATCAAGTACCAACTCAAAAGAGGAATCATATTAATATAAGATGTTTTGAGGAGCCTTTCAATCAGGTTACATGAAAAATTGCTACTAAACCAATCAGCACCTCAATACATTAGTCTACTTATGCAGGAAGAAAATTTAAACAACAAAATCTTAATAGAAGTAGGAAGAAAATTACAAACCTCAATCTGAAGTTTTTGGTTTAGAAATCTTAATAGACATAGGAAGAAAATCTTAATACAAAATTGTACTGAATAACAACACTTGGATGAATAATTAGACACCTGGTCAGTGACGATATTCCATTGCTTCCATCAATTATTATACTTCTACCTGCAAATAGTCATTGATTTAGAAATATTCCATTTTATTGAATAAAAGATGAGCTGAAATAAGAAAATATGAAAGTGAAAAGGTGAGCAAATAAGTTCAATTAATAATATTAACACCTAGTCCGTGAGTGTAGTTATCCCAGTTGCTCAGTCGTTTGCTGTCACTCTTGTTCATGAACTGGTTGATAATAAATTTTTTTCCCAGGCTAGTCTTCTTCCCTGGTAAATAATAATGTTTAGATAAGAAAAATAAGAAAAGCTATTATAATTTTCACAAGGTCTCATAATTTTCTTAACACACATATAAGTTCAGATAAGAAATAACAAAAGCTAGTATTTGCACCGTATATTAAGAGATTGTGGCACACGCATATGATTCCTTCAAAATATTGGGAGTAAAACCACATGACACATACTTGTCAGATGGGAGTGATATTTAAAAACAGCATACATGCCAGTTGGTGTCATGAGTTTACATACCAGTCAAAATCATG
Source organism: Glycine latifolia (assembly GCA_013407115.1). Lineage (NCBI taxonomy): Eukaryota > Viridiplantae > Streptophyta > Magnoliopsida > Fabales > Fabaceae > Glycine > Glycine latifolia. The sequence continues at coordinate 1,029,301 of CM023942.1, forward strand.
AAAGCAACATAACACAAGATGACCTGCAATATACAGTAAAGATTATAAACAGGGCAATAGAAATTTGGGTGAGGCATTTTGTCAAACACTTCATAAGCAAAACACATATTGTCAAATACCTCATGGAATGGTACAGGAGACAACTTGTGTTATAATTGAATTCAGGTAAACCAATCCCACACCAGCTACACCAATCCAGTTAAAATTCAAGTGAAATAGCTGAAGCACAAATAGATTTGTGGAGTCTCAGAACAATATTAAAATATAAATTGTTTCAAAGGCATAATGAAAAATGTAAATATGAAATATAATATGTCTGAATGGGTTCAATAATATGTTTATAAGCCAAGTGTTGTTTTTATTTAATAAATAAATAAAAACAATGACTTATTTTCTAGCAAAAATTACATTATCTACCTGCCATCCTTGGTCCAGGAATAAATGATGATGATATTAAAGAGTGGATGGCTTCGAAAGGAACTTTGCTGGGGTCTCCTCAGGTATGGCAACTTAGCCATGCAAACAATGATAGAGATCATAGGTTTGATTGCTATGCAAAGAAAGAAAAAAAGAATGACACTTACAAAGGGCCATAATCAAATCTGAAACATAAAAAGTTATGTATGAACAAAACTAAATGAATTTAGTTTTCATTTGATTCAATAAGAAAGAAACAACACCAAATAAGGAAATGAAATCTTTATTCAGAAAAATGAAAAGGAAAAAAAGTGCCAAATTTTCTAAAGGAATTTGATATCAATTATCAACCTCTCACCTTCCATGACCATACTGCATAAAAAATAAAACACTCATTAAAGCAGACAACAAAACCTGAACCATCAAAATCAAGACCATAAATAAAAGAACAGAAAAATTGTTACAGATGAATGTACAATTTAAACATGGAAGAAGCAAATCCTTCATTAAATTCTAAATGATGACTCTGCAACTAATTCAATAATTAGTAAAGAAATATAATTACAATCAAACTCATCACACCTATTTATAAACCAAACCACAGTATATGGTACAAAAACCTAATCCACCAATAAGATTCTGATTCTTAGAAATTACCATATAATACACATAATGTAATTCTTGTTTCTCTGTAACAGCCCAAGACAAGTAATATCTGAATTTATTTGCAATAGACACAAGCCCAATTAGTTGAAACAGAGGTCAGAAAAATTCATTGTGTGTGATATAAACAACAAATGAAGCTTGTTAAAGTTTAAAAAAAATCAAAGGAGATACAAAGCAAAATAATGATTTATAAAGCATGGATTGTTCCATTATAAAGTGCATCGGATCAATAAGCGCATGCATTCATTTACAGTATTTTAGCAAATGCTTTCATAAAAGCAATATAAAAGTTTTTCCAAGGATGACCATGGCTATTTGAAATTCGAATTTCAAACCTTGATAAATATATACTACTTAGATATTTATACTGCATTTCATTTCCTATCTAAATTGCTGATATAAAACTGCATTAACGTGAATTGATGTGCATTGACTAAAAATACATGAAAAAAGACATGAAAACACAAAAATAGAGCCAATAACATACATTAGTGGGCTCTAGGCTCACAAGATTGCAGGCTGGTGTTGCCTCTTTTATAAATCCTTGTCTCTTTTCATGATGTACTGCAACCAATTAACACAAACAACAAATAAAAATAAAATTTTTAACATTCACGAAATCAAATATTGGAGAAATCTTTGATAGAGAATACAGAGCATATCAAAAGCATTTAAAAACCTCACCTAAGTCTAATAAACATTACAAATGATATTTCTACTCAGTCCTTTTTGTGTTTTCATCCTAATGCTAGACTACTTGAAATCAAACTGGTGCTTGCTCTTTAACTAATATTTCTAATATCCAAACCCACACATCAATGGTTTGTTCTTCGTGTAAAAATAATATTAATATGTAAAAATCACAGCCAAGGAGACTTCATAAAAAAAAGAAAGAGAGAATGAAAGAAGAAGAAGAAAAAAAATAGTTGGAGAATAGTGGATATCAAAAACAAAGAAAGCAAAATTCTCTCAGAACAACCCACCACATCCCAACCATCCAAAAATTCCAAAAACCCAACTAAAATTGGAAAAAAATTCAAACTTTCACAGTGGAAACAAATTTAAACAGAACCCAAATCTTAAAAGAGAGAAAGAGAGAAAAAAATGAATGTTTGCGGAGACGAAGAAAAGAGGAAATTAATAGAACCCAAATATTATTTAGAAGGTTTTCCAGAAATGTAAATTGAATCACATACTAGAAAATCGTCCGTGAACTCCTTGAGGTCCATCACCAACTGCGGAAGAAAAAGAAAAAGCTTGAAAATGAAGAATAAATAAAGGAAAAGTATGTGTGTGTGTGTGAGAGAGAACGGAAGTGGGAAGTTTTTGTGGAAACATGACAACTGATTTTCGGGAGAGTTGGTGAAGCGGTCTGAAGCAGAGGAGTGGAGAAATCCGAACCTGGGAGAAGCCAAGCCGAACCTGGGAGAAGCCAAGAATAATCCGAAGCAAACGTTTTTTTATTACTATACGTAGATAATTAATTACATAAAAAAAAGAAGTTATAATAATACTAAGATTTTGATTTGAGCCCCGCACAAGACATTATGAGTGAGATAAATAAAATCTTTACGATAAGTCATATCCTTTTTTATTACAGGATAGTTATATCCATTTTAATGAACTTAAGTTGTAGGTGAAAATAATAAAAAAAATATTATCTTAGTAATATGATAATTCTAATGATGATAAAGAGTGATTCATTGGAGTTGGAGCCTTATCAAAAAATTCAGTAAAATAAAAAAAGATTGTTTTTTTAAAAGTACATTCTGAAATGTCAAATCTTAAACACCTTAAATGTGGGTTGTCTTATGTTTTTGTGGCTTGTACAATGACAATTACAATTTCTATTATGAGTAAGTTTATAGAATGTGGATTTAGACCTAATTCAACCTTAGTTGATATAGGATTTGAATTTTTCCTATTACATTCCCTCACCAAATATTTTTAGACTTTGGTATGGTTGGTGACCTATTAATGAATATAAGATAAATTCTGATACCATCATAGAATGTGGATTTGGACCTAACTCAATTACAAAAACTAATCAATAGGATAAAAAGTTATTTCTCACTTATATACTTTATCTTGACATTATATCTAGTTGATGTGAGATTTAAGTTTTTTCCAATACTAATCATTCTTCATTATCATACTAAGTTATTTTGGGTTTCATTTCGATAAATAAGTGATGATTTAGGAGATGTATGAAAGATAGTCCCAATTAGTAATTCAAGAAATGTAATTTGTTGGAATCTACTAGTTGATTCCATAGTTTCACAACAATTTGATATGCATTCTTATAAAACGTACCACAAATCTGATACTTGTGGATGACATCATTATGTGAGATTTGGTTCTCATTCATAGCTGTTATTGTGATTATAAATTGTTTCTACGTGATTAATAGCTCTTTTTAAGTGGAAACTTAATTCCCTGTGTGTTAGTTTCAGTATTATGAATATAATACGTTACTAACACTACTTATGCCTATTATTTGATCTTACAACAATTTCACTTACCTAATAGTTTTGTTAGCGCGCGACAATTGTTTTTTAATATAGCACTAAGATTTGGTTTCTCTGCAGGCAAAGTAGGTAGGTAGATAGCCTACTGGATATCTATACTTTTCATTTATTGATGTACTCATCGATCCACAACATCTAAATTATCTAGTTATAAGGATTTGCGGTAAAGATCTCCCAATATGACATTTCAGAGCTCTAAAGTCCACAATTAATTTTGAGTTTGCCCATAGTTTGGTTTATCATTGAAAAGTCACCAAACATAGGCAAATTAAAAGTTATATATTTTTATTTCTCACAAAATATGCATAAAAATGTGTATCCGTTCAATCTAATTTTAAACCAAAAACACACTTTATGATTCAAATATCTAGTTAACTAGCATCTATGATGCATTCTTGAGGGTATGGGATTTGAGATCAATCTCAAAACCCGTTAATTAAGACTTCAAATTAACTTAGAGCTGGTGGTGGAAACGTTAATTACAGGAGAGGCATGATTCTCTTGCCTATTGAGCAGACTCGCAGAAAGGAGAAGTAAATCAGAGAGACGGATATTGAATCGTTAATTACAGGAGAGGCATGATTCTCTTGCCTATTGAGCAGACTCGCAGAAAGGAGAAGTAAATCAGAGAGACGGATATTGAATCATCTTGTAGTTTGATGCTTGATGTTAACCCAGTTGGAAAAAAACAAAGTTATAATGACATATTTGAATATTAGTCTCATGGATATGTATGCGAAAAACACCTATAATTATCTTTTTGCCAAATTTGTATTTTGCTAAATAGTAAAAATAGAAATAACTTATAATCGTTTGTAGTTTTTAGTTTTAATTAACAATTAAGTGAAAATTGTTTTAAAAAATGTTTTTTTTTAAAACTACTCAAATATGTATTTTTAAAATAACTTTTCAATATTTCTAAAATAACTTTTTCTGATGATCCAAAATCTTGAAAAGTTTTTAAAATTATTTTTTTTCTGCCAACAATTCTCTCTTTTTCATTTCTTGCTCATAAATAGACCGTAGAAAGATAAAAAGGAAACTAAAACTATCGTGATTTATACACAAGCTTCTACACAAAGTAGTACAAATTGTGGGCATATCCTCCTCACTTGATAGTGAAATGCAGGTGTGGAAGTAGAAAACTAACCATAACAAACAGGATTTGAAAGCACAAGCATTAAGTATAATAATGGACCTTTAAATACTTAATAGCTGCCCAATGCCCACTCCAATCCATTTGTAGGTCAAGCTGACTTATCCAAGTCCCACCATTCAGCCAATAGAAAGCGACGTATATATACCTTGCATGTTATTCTCTTAGATTCTGGCCCCAATACATTAACAAATCATTCTCCTATGAACAATGAACTAGAGAATTAGAATCTTTACATAAGTGTAACTTCCTTTCATGTTTTAAGTTATATAAGTGGAATCCGATGCCCAAACAATCTCACTCAATCCATAATTAATTAAATTAGTTACAAACTTAAAAATAAAAATAACCCATTGCAAATCCGTACTTGGGTTCTATACAATCAAATCACGATGCGATAAATTATTTATTACCCGTATAATACATAATTATGTATTAGATCTAACATACTACTACCTTTGACTAATGTAAATAACATTAGATTTAATATAACAAAATACATTAGTATTATTTATGAGAATCAATAAATATTTTACTGTTTCAACGACTCCTCGATATCAGCGTTGAATAGGATGTATGTATGGGCAACCGAAGCACCAAGCATGAGTGTCCCAAATAATTGCTAGCAAATGTTCATGTTCGAGACACATTGTTAAAAAAGGACAAGAGAGCTTGTCTTTTTGCCTTCTTTCTGATTTACATTACTGTCTCTCTCATTTTATTTTATTTTTAAATAAAATAAAAAAAAAATTTCCTTTGTTCATTGTCACTGTGAGGATGGTGGTGACGTGGCGAACCATCTTTACTGCAACTTTTTTTCTGACAGAATTTTACGTAAGGCTCCTCACAAGTCACAATGCTACGGATATATGATCGTATAAAAACCATTTTAACTGAATTAGAGGAATCTTGAATAGGAACGCTTGCACATGATTATTCCCTTTTTAACTCTGAGAGTCTGAACCTGACATGCTGATGCAAAATTTGTCTTTAAACACACCACACCTTTTCGCAGTTTTCACTTTAGCCAAACTCATCTCTCTTTGTTTCTTTCTCTTTCTTTCCCTCCTCACAAGTTTGTGAAGATTCTTCCCCGCGATTTCACTCTGCAATTCAATGCCATACTTTCCATGCCCTCTTGAACATTTTCAACAAGCACCCCTTTGAAAGGTTTTTTTTTTTTTTTGTTTCTTCTATTTTTTATTTATTTTTGTCGGTGATTTTTTCTTGCGGATTCAGCTAAAGATGGAAACTTTGATGCGGTTTTGTTGATGGGGTTTTCTTAAAATGTCTGAATAGGCTACTTGGTGGTTTTTTTTTTTTTTTGTGCGGATTTGAAAAGAGATCTCTGATATGTTTGGATTATTTTGAGTTTGATGTTTACAATGTGTTGTGTTGATCATATTATTTTTCTTTCAGTTTCTTCCTTGTAACATTCTTTTTCTTTTATTGCAGGTTGGGTTCAAAGGCCGGTATTATTATTTAAATAAAAGACACTATGGTAGCCAAAATCAGGCAAAGTGCTGCTAACTCTCCAAATCCAACAAAACCAGTGGTTGGAGAGATTGACACCAGTCCACCTTTTCAATCTGTTAAAGATGCTGTTTCTCTATTTGGTGAAGGTGCTTTCTCTGGTGAAACACCTCCCAATGCTCCCATTAAGAAGGCCAAATCTTATTTTGCTGAGGTAACTATGTTTTTATACCGTAATTGTTAAAACTATATCTGAATACTGAAGTTGCATATCAAAAAGACAAAAATGATAATGGAGCAATAGTTTTGGTGTAAAAGTCATTCCTAGAATTGGTGTAGAGGTTACTATGAATCTAAACTTTTGTTTCCACCTCGTGTTCTGATGGAAAATGTTTCAGCGGGGTGAGATGTGAAGAAAAATTGGAAACTTCTATTCTTATTAGTTCAAAATCGTTTATATTATAATTAGGACTTCAGAATTTGACAATTTGTTCAACACAATCTAGTACCATGGTTTGATTCAGTAGCCGATGACATGTAGTGGTTAACATGTATCATATTCATGAATGACATGCTCTCATTTACCACATAACTAAAAATTGTTTCTATGGTTTGTTATTTTATAGAGTGTTTGGGCAAAGGAGAGACAACTTCACTTAGCCCAGAAAGATCTGAAAAAATTGAAGGAACAACTAAAGAATGCAGAAACTACCAAGGCTCAAGTCCTGGTGGAGCTTGAAAAGGCTAAAAGAGTGGTTGAGGATCTCTCACAAAGGCTTAAAGTTCTCAGTAAATCCAGAGAATCAGCAATTCATGCAACGGAAGCTTCAAAAAGTCAAGCAAAACAGCTTAAAGAAGAAAAATGTGGTGCTCCTGATGGAACCAATTGTGCTTGGAAAGAAGAGTTAGAAACTGCCGTTAATAATTATGCATCTGTAATTACAGAACTTGATGTTGCAAAGAAAGAACTGAGTAAAATTCGTCAGGGGTATGATTTATCCTTGGAAGCAAGAGTTTCTGCTCTCAAGCAAGCAGCAGAAGCTGAAGATGTAATGAAGGCAAACACGGAAAGAGCATGTGAGCTATCTAAAGAAATTTTGGCTGTGCTGGAATCAGTTGAGAAAATGAATGCTGAATCTGTCCAAGCACATCAACTGCAAGAAGAGACATTAGCAGAACAAAAAGTTCTTAGACAATCCTATGAAGCAATCCTTGAAGAATCAAAAAAGAAGTTGCTTGATTTAAAGAAGGAATTTAATCCAGAGCTTACCAAAAATCTTGAAGTGCAGCTCACTGAGACAATGATTGAAATTGGGGTTTTGCAAAAGCAAATTGAAAACAAAAAGACATCAGACTTGGACTCTTTGAGAAGTGTCACTCTGGAGCTTGGTGATGCTAAGGAATCAATGCAGAAAGTAGCAGGACAGGAAGACACCCTTAGAAGCATGGTGGAAGCTCTTAGGATGGAGCTGGAGAATGTAAAAAGAGAACACTCTGAATTGAAGGAGAAAGAATCCAAAACCGAATCCATTGTTGAGAATCTGCGGGTAGAGCTCTGGAAAAGCGAGTTTGAACTTGAAGCCTACTTGGCAGGAGAATCTAAAGCTAGAGGTGCATCAGAGGAAATGATCTTGACATTGAAACAGTTGTTTTCTGAAACTGAAAATGCAAGGAGGGAAATAGAAGATATGAAGAATGATACTGCAGAATTGAAGATGGAAGCGGCAGTCACTAAACTTGTGTTAGAAGATGCAGAAACAAAGCTTAAAGTAGCGGTGGAAGAAGTGGAAGCAGCTAATGCAGCAGAGGCAACTGCTCTTGATCAGATTAAGGTCTTATCTATGAGAACTAGTCCTTCTCATTCATCACCTTCTGAACCTGGTGCAAGAATTACAATCTCAAGGGAGGAGTTTGAATCCTTAGTTCATAAGGTTGAGGAGTATGATAAATTAGCAGATATCAAAGTGGCTGCTGCCACAACACAGGTTGAAGCTGCAAAGGCTAGCGAAAATGAAGTTCTAAAAAGGTTAGAGGAAACTCAAAAGAAAATTGAGGATATGAAGAGTGAAACACAGGCAGCATTGAAAAGGGCTGAAATGGCTGAAGCAGCTAAGAGGGTGGTGGACGGTGAGCTCAGAAAGTGGCGCGAACGAGAGCAGAAGAAAGCAGCAGAAGCTGCATCTCGAATATTGGCTGAAACACTGATGTCCCCAGAACTATCTCCTCAGCACTATAGGATTCAAACGCAGAATTCCCCTCCAAACAAGGTGGAGATGAAGAAGTTAGAAAAGGGGAAGGTGTCAGTTTCAAAGAAAGTTCTCTTGCCTAATATCAGCGGCATCTTTCACAGGAAAAGGAACCATGTTGAGGGAGAATCTTCTTCTTAGCTTCCCTGGGAGAATCATGTATGAAAGATCTCTTGCTTAGTTACAGTTTTGTCCGGCTCATGAATGTGTGAGGGATACATACTGGTTTGTGTGAAAGTTGAAACCACTGCAATCAGATTTTTGTCAACATAGCATGAGGGACAAGAATTTTGAAATGCCAATAGTTTGGTCACAAGTATTTTATTAATGAAACTTTAGTATATTATTGTATATTGCTACTTAATGATCTAGTATGATGAACTATTTTATGGCAATCACTATAATGATAATAATAACTATTAAAAAAACTAGATCTTAATCTATCTGTCCATTCTTCTCAATTATTTGATGCTTTATGAAATGAACAATTGTTATTACTCTTTTTACATTGCTTATTAGTGAATAAATTTCATGGATACATGGCTTATTTGATGCTTTATGAAATGCTAACATAAATGCATGGTTAGAATTTCTCTTCTTGATAAACTATATTACTGAGGCAAAAAGGAGATGTTGCTTCAAGCTGTTTTATTCTAGAAAAAGTTAACAATTTTACATTAAAGCACCATTGTATATATTTCATTAGATTAGATAATAAGATAATTTGACAAGGGAAGAAGAGGACCAACGAAACCCTCAGAGTATCAGGTGAAAAATAATTTATTTGTAATAAAAGGCAAAGACTAAGAAAAAAATAAAATAAGATTATTGAAAATGATTTGGATTATAAATTCTTTGCAATGTTTGGATGACAGAACACGTTGGTGTCATGTAACGATCAAACAATAAATAATATTAATAATCATCTATTAGATGGTCACATTTGTATTTGGTAATAAGATGAACATGAAACGAAAGATTATTTAGTTTGTATATTAGAAAATTAGGTAATAAGATGAACATGTAAGAAAGAAGAATATTAGGCCTCCAGTAAAAGCAGAGAATCGCAAGAAAGACACTCCAAATCTCATTTAAGGTACTTGTAAATAAAACTCTAAGAAATCTTATCCGTTAAAATAGTAGTAAAAATTAAACGTAATTAAGGGTTACTAGATGCTAAAAGTATATAACTGGATGAAGGTTGCAGAAAACTCCACAGAATCCCCGAAATCAGTAGATCCAGGAATGCCGAAAGGTTTGGGCATTGGATTGGACCGTCAGTTGGCACTATGAAGAAAACAAAAGAACCCACGAATGACACGTGTCACATAAATGAATACACGACCCGATTACACGGAAAATCCTAGTCCCAACCCCACAGGAACGCACCCTCCTCCAACGTCATCAAACCCCTCGAAATAGAACAACTATAGAACCACAGCATAAGACTAGACCCTTACTTGTTAGAGAGACAGATTGGTTGTGGTCTTGTCTGGCTACTATGGCGAGTAACAGAGAGAGAGAAGAATCGCTGACATTCACAATCCCTTCTTCCTCTTCCCATTCTTCCCCCATCACCGTCTCCGACCAACTCGACAGTTACCTCGCTGACCCCAGAAGCGCCTCCGGAAGCTTCCAGAACGACGGCCTTCTCTCCGCCGGTGAATCCGCCGCCGCCGATCCCGACTTCGGTTTCTCCCGCCCCGATTTCCGCCAGAGCCCCCTCGCCGGTACCGTCGAGTTCTACCAACGCCACGTCTTCCTTTGCTACAAGAACCCTCGCGTCTGGCCACCGCGCATAGAAGCCGCCGAGTTCGACCGCTTGCCAAGGTTGCTCCATGCCGCCGTTGTTGCAAGGAAGAGTCACATGAAAAAGGAGGTACTGTCCTGTCTCTACTTTATTACTGCCCTTCTCCCCTTTTGATTTTGTGTGTACGCTGTTTAAGGTAATTGATCTTGAGCAATTTAGTTAGCGTTGTCTCCACTTATATTTATATACACTGTTTTTGCTATGTCACTGTTCGATGTGGGATCTCCAGCAATTGTATGTGTTAAAGAGTTAATTGAATATCTGGTAAATGTTGTTTCAACTTGCATTATGTTGGACTTATGGGTTCTTTCTTTACTAGACTCGGTTAACGATATGTGAGGGTCATGATGGGACTGAGACATCTAATGGGGATGTGTTGATCTTTCCTGACATGGTTAGATACAGGTGAGAGTATTGATCTTAAAGGTTCTCTGTTATTGTTTCCCTTCTTCTTCTTTTTTTCCCCTTTTCCGCTTCTCAGATCATTGTGGACAACAGGTTTTAGTGGAATTGCAGGAGATTAACGCATTTTGATGTTGAAACGTTTGTTGAGGAGGTTCTTGTGAAGGATGGGGAATGGCTTCCCGGAACGCCTGAGGCGTTGAGAGGTTCGTATGTTTTTGTGTGTTCGCATGGATCCCGTGATCGCAGATGTGGGGTTTGTGGACCCGTTTTGGTCAGTAGATTCAGGGAGGAGATAGAGTTGCATGGTCTTCAAGGGAAAGTGTTTGTAAGCCCATGTTCACACATTGGAGCAAGTCAGTATGCAGGAAATGTCATTGTATTTGGACCTATCATGAATGGAGAAGTCACTGGCCACTGGTAAGGACAACACCTGAATGGTTATTAAAACTGCTACTTTCTGTTACAGAAATTTTCTATTTATTGTTTTAAATCTTGCAATACCATTGGTTATTATGTTTTGATTATTTAACTGATTAATATTCTCCTCAATTAAAATATGCAGGTATGGCTATGTTACCCCGGATGATGTACCTTCATTGCTTCAACATCATATCATAAAAGGGGAGATTTTAGATCCATTATGGAGGTAATTGTTTCCTGTAATGCTTTATTTATCTTCTTTTTGTTTTGGCTTAAAGGTTACGTCTTTAAGTTTCATCCTATAAAAGACTATAGCTAGGCTTCTGTATATTTTCAAATTGAAATTGTGGTCAAGCCACAAAAAGTGGCATCTTCATACCCTCTATCTGAAGATATGACAGCTTTGCTTCATGTGCCTTTAAATGGCATCTGTGGCCTTCCAATTCTGTTATTGACTGTTTAAGCTTTTTATTCACAAATTAAAATTATAAAGCATGTTTTCAAAACCAAGGACTTAGCCTTCAAATTTATGCCGCTACAAAATGTATATATGATGGATGATGGATAATGGATAACTCTATTGTAATGTTATTCCCTTCTCCATCTCCAAATTTTCAAGTACATTTATTTTTGCCCCCTTTTTTGGGACGGAAAAAATTTGATGAATCGGGTGACAAATTCCCTCTTCGGAAATTGGCCTGCTGAAATCCTTAACATGGTTAAAGATAATAGTATGTATCAGGCTGATGGTTATGAAAACTTTGGAGCATAGTAGGTCCATGGAACATTTGCTGACTTGTAATTGTTGTTACTTTTTTGATATTGCCTTCAGGGGTCAGATGGGTTTATCAGTAGATGAACAGAAGAAAAAGCAAGAACAGCAGCTTCTGCTGAATAACTTAAGAAACTTAGAAGACAACACCCAAGATTTTGTTAGCTGCTGCCAACCAAGTGGAGTTGGCTGCTGCCAATCTAACGGAGGAGACTCTTTTTTCCGTCAGAATCATGTGTTATTGGAAAGGAGAATGGACCCCGATGTCATTGAGTCAGAGGCAAAGCTCTCAGCAGATAAGAAGAGCAGTGAAACTGTGATTTCTCGGATCAATAGTGGCAAAGGAGCTTCACGCAAGTTTCTGTCCATGACAACTTGGCTAGATGGCTGGGAGCAAGAAGATACTTATGCAGCTCTTGCTGTTGTCTGTGCTGCTGTGTCAGTTGCCATTGCCTATAACTGCTACAAACAATTGAGATAAGAGGAATAAACTTTGGCAGTGTTATTAAGTGGTTTAGATAACTCGAGCTTTACTATATCTGGATATTAGCTTCCTGTCTGATATTAGTGCAGTTCTTCTTAGATCAGTCCTTCCTGAACATGCAGGGAAACGAGTAGGGATATGTGTGCTTTAGTGCTTGCAGAGTATTATTGGCTGAGGCACTTATAATTTGCTAGTTAGCTTATTTTGTACATATAAGAAACCTTAGCCACAGAATATTCAAATTAAACATTTTAACACTTTGTTTAGGTAGGATTTGATTTGTAACCTTTTACAATTAAATGTAAAGCTTTTGTGTTCCTCGAACTCGCTAGTTAGTCTTGCCTGAACTTTCAAGTTGAAACACTTACATATAAAAGAATGCAGCACCTTTAAAGAGTCTCTTACCCATATTCGGAACAGAAAATGGAATCATCTAGCACCTGATTGATAATTAATTTTCCAAAATGAATAGAAAATACCACCTAATGCATAGATAATCAGGTTAATACTAGCCCCAAGTTTTGTCAAGAAAAGGAGGGATGGCTTTTATTTAACGGCATGGCTTTTTTTTATCCTAGGCTTGAAATATTTGATGTAAAAAGGCAAAGTTCTGTTGCAGGATAATAGTACTCCTAAGTCATAACACTTGAGGAAAAATATTGTCTCCAATTGTTAATACCATGCATAATACTATCTGGCAGACACTGTTCTGAATATTGTAGTTCTCCAATTGTCACTTTCAATCATATTATTTTATTATCTTATGCTTAATTAAAAATCTTCATACCATGTCTCATACTTTAATCACACTTGTATTTACTTGTAACTATCATTACAAACTCTTTTTTAAGGATTAATTCCTTGTTTTTCCATACACACGACATTATATTGAACCTCTAACCACATGGCAAAGTTATTTCTTATTTGTCAACCATATATGGTTTCAAACTCTTAATTATCATAAACAAAAGGTTCGTGTTAGTTAAAGAAATTGCTTGGTGCTAACGATATCTTACTCTCCACCAATCGAAGTCCTTGGGTGTTTGCATTTGAGAGGACATGTGAATAAGCATTACTTTTCTTTTTCTCATTCATAGCAATTAGAACCGTATGAAAACTCTCCAAGAGCTTTTTCGTGCCTTCTGTTGCCATACTTTTAAATTGAAACTCTTTTCTCTAAGACCAACGAATATCATACTTTTGAATGCTCTTTCACCTTGCAGATTTTGTCTAGGGTAGTTTTACTTGGTGGGATTCTGTCCCGTTTTTTGTTAGGGATGAGTATCTTAGGAATAGAAATTGTCTTCCTATTTACAGGTTTATGTAAAGTTCCAATGGGTTTTGGTCTGGTCTTCCCATTTTGTTCATCCTTTTTCCTTCTTCTTTTAATGTTATTCAGTATTTGGCTCATGGACAGATCCTCAGAGTGTGGGAACCTGGTTGGGATCCTCTCACTATTCCTTTTGCCTCATCACTAATTTTATAATAAAAAAATGAGATTTGGGTTCCTTAGGTATAATATCACTAAACGAAAATATATCACCGAGAATCATTAAAAGGCTTTTAATCTTTATATATGGTGAAAAAGAGTGTGGAGTAGGAAAGTGATTATGGTATAGTGCTTAACTTTTAGCTAATTAACATGTGAGGAATCCTATTATACGCTGAAAATATATTTCGTATATATAGTATATGATATTCGCCACCTTTAATATTTTGCTTAGTATCTGATGCGGATCGTGAATCAAATATTGATGACCCTTTCTTCCTGTTTCTCAAAATCAAAACTATGGTGCCAGAATTCACTGTGTTTGAGCAAAAAGTTTTTATTAGGTAGCGCATAACATTTCTAGAATTATTTAAAGGGCCTAATAATTTTTATTATGAGTTAACAGATATTTATCATACGCGAGGTGAATTAATGAAAATTTAACTTTTTATACATTTTCAACATATTTAAACTCAAGTAAGCTATGTTAAAAATATGATGGCACTTTGTGTCCAAATAACGGTTTTAAAAAATGGCACTAGCTACTTAAAAATATAGATCATAAGCAAGTCATATAACATTTTTTTATAGAAATTATATAGAATGACACTTGACCTATTTTATGATCTTGATTGGATACACGACTATAAGTATTATTCAGAGTTTATCTATTAAAAAATATATATTTCTGATTTGTATCTAAATACATCCTAAGTCAATACTTTAGAGTCACATGCTTCTCTCTAGCATGCTAAAATACTTCCAATTCAAGAATTTTCCTACTTTTTCAGGAAGTTAATCGTGGCGTTTGACAACTTTAGTCCTTCAAAGAGCTTGAAACCGAACCAGATGCATTTAGATAAGTGTTATTGTCATGTGAATCATCCCTAGTAGCTATATATATAATATAAGCAGCGAACTGATTACTGATGCACAGACAATAACGGTGGAGAAAGTAGAAACTATCATAATCATTTACGGATATGATACTTGACTAGAGATTAAGCAAATACCGAGGCCTCATTAATTGCAACAGCAAATTAGGTACATATATGTAATACATAGAATATCCAAAAAGTCCAAATAAATTTGCATCTCAGACAGTAAAATACTCCTTGATAGCTTCCAGTACCCGGTTTGCTACTTCTGGACCAAACAATCTGGGAAAGCTTGAACCAAGATCAATCTCAATGGTCTTGTTTCTGATGAGACCATCCCTTTTCTTAAGATAAGCTCTTTCTGCCTCTCCAACTTGTCGCTTGGCACAAGCACAATGATCTAACCAGATCCCCAACACTTGCTTTGAAATGGGGTCCAAATGGTCCCTGATGATCTCCTCCATGCGTTCCACTCCGCCATTTTCGGTCAGAATGCGAACCATTATGGCTGTAGGAGAGGAAACAGTGCGGATGTAAAGGGAAGAAGAGAAGTATGGTTGAACCTCTGGAACTCTGTCCAGAGCCTGCCGATGTTTGTCTAGTTGAGTGTCCTCATAGAAAGTTTTGAGGTCATCAGGCCAAAGCACAAGGTCTTTCCGGGGAGGCAAATCAAGAATGAGAACTAGCATTGTTGGACTACTGCGGATCATTTCAAACACAAAATTTGGCGCATCAGTTGAGCTGTTGAGATAGGCTGAAAGACTTGTTATATCTAAGGACCCTCCTGTTGGTAGCTCTGAATGCACCCAGCTTCCCAACACAAAATCTATCTGAGACAAACACAACAAAAAATACCAAATTCAGAACAAAACAAATGTCATCATTTTTCTTCTAAACTAAATTAATCCATTAAAAGGGTGGAGAAAATGCCAACAGTAGCTAACTAGCAAGAGAACAAAACCAAGCATTCTTTCCATCTCTTTTCATTTCCCATCACATCACTAATCACATATTTCACTTTCTTTCTCTTCCTTTTCTGTTTTCTGTTCGTGTTCGGCCTTTTCTTTCCCACACCCATCCACCCAAAAATTCAAGTGTATCACTATCCTTTTCCATATTTCTTTTATGTACAATGGCAGCAATGAGATTTGATCGTAGGAACTCTTGCAGACTACTCAAACACCTCATTGCTAACCTAGGCTGACCGAGTGGTTATGTTTACACTTTTCCATTGCTATTCAAATTGAAGCAAGAGTAAACCGTCAATTTAGTCTATCAATTATTACCCTTTCTTAAAGTATTGGATACTCATCAATTTAAATACTACAATGATATATTTTACTAATGTCCAGGGAATAATTTGAAGTATTTTTAAATACTTGAAAGACTATTTAATATGATTTCTAATCATTGAGGGATTATTCATGAAAATTATTTACTTTGGGGACTATTCAGAAGAAAGAGTAACGCTTTAGGGATAGATTTGATGAGTTATTCATTGAAGCACAGAAAACGACAAAAGTTATACATTGCCGATTTGCTTCAGTACCTAATTCTCAACCCAATCCTCTGATCTCTTTCTAATGCCAATACTTGATTTAGAAACCCATCAGCTACTAAAAAATAAGTCAAAACGAATTTGGGAAGAAAAATACTACTTGGAAAGGGAACATGAACAATATAGGGGCTGGAAAAAAAAAAGAAAGAAAAAGGAAAAAATTGGAAACTTTGTATTGAAAAGAAGGATTTTGGGAGGAGAAAGAAGAAGGGAAATCACCTGGGAGTCATTATGAGCTGGTCTAATATGAAGGGAAGCTTGGGCAGTGGCAGTTTGGCTTTGGTAATACTGAACATCAGAGGGGAGTGTGCAAGGAAGAAGCTGAGAGTGAAAGCGATTCTCAAGTGTTGAAACGAGATCAATCATGAGGTTCTTCTGGGCAGATGAAACGAACGGAAAATCCATGAATTCGCTCCGGTGGGTCTCCTGATTCTCCATGAGAGAACAAGACACAGATGATGATGATGAAGAAGAAGGTTTAAGCCTCAAAGAAGAAGATGGTACAGAGAGATGGTAACGAGGTGAAGGAGAAGAATAAGATAAGATGGATAGTGGTGAATACCGGAAATGCTCACAGATCCTCACTTCCATCATCACTCTGGAACACTACAATAGTACAATGTCATGTCTTCTCCCCAACCATTTAAGTTGTTTTATTCCTTCACGTCTTTCTTTCTTTATTTTACCTAACAAAAGGCTTTTTGACTAGTGAGGGGTTAAAAAAATATTTAACTACCGTACGGGGCCGTGCTAAAATTATTAATCATTCAGGGATAAGTAGGGTTATAACACTTTTAAAGTAAAAGTGCTACTACCTTTTATTATTCTTATATTTTTTCTTTTTTTTTAAGTGAATTCGTAATTGTACATATAATTTCACTGTGTTTTTTTTTTGTTTTTTTCCATTTCAGAAAGTATTTTTGGAAAATCTAATTCCAGAATCATAAATATATTTAAAACTTTAAAGTGGCCGGATTGCTTGTGCATTTTTTTATAATTAATTTGTTATGTATATTTAGGTTTTAGTTTATTTGCTTTTTTTATTTATAAAAGTTTCAAGCTTTATTGTGCTTTAGACCAAGGTGCACAATTTCGTGGACGACCTCCATTGCACGAGCTGCAGAAGGTTATTTTAGTGGAAGATGATGCAGTAATATGAAGATAGCACAAGCTCCACGTTTAAAACATACAAAATCATGTTTAAAAAGCGTGTTGATCCACACGACTTTGAAGTCGTGATCCTCCACACGATTTTCAAACCTATGGCTTTAAAAAATTAAAATAAAATAACTAATACTACGTCTGAAATGGAAAAAGCAAAAGTACATCTGTGAAGTTGTAACTTTCACTTAAAACAAGGAAAAAATATAAGAATCATGATAGGTCATATGATTTTTTATTTAGAACACGACTTACTTCTAAATAGTTAATAATTTTAGTATAGCTCCCGTATAGTAATTAAATATTTTTTAACCCCTCACGATGAAAAAGCCTTAACAAAAATTTGAATAGTGATATTTAATATATTATAAAATAAATAGGTGAAATAATTCTATTATTTGCTTTTATTATTTATTTTTATGTAAAATTAATTATATATCAAAATTAATGAGGGTGAAAATTTATTAAATTATTTTCTGTTTTTGTTTTAGAATTAAAAAGAAGTTAAT
This sequence comes from Glycine latifolia, assembly GCA_013407115.1. Lineage (NCBI taxonomy): Eukaryota > Viridiplantae > Streptophyta > Magnoliopsida > Fabales > Fabaceae > Glycine > Glycine latifolia. Next base: position 1,047,273 of record CM023942.1, read on the forward strand.
CTCATAGAATGGATAGTGATTAAAACATCAGCATCCGGTAAATAATGAAAATTCGAGGTTCATTGGTAAATATAAAATAAAGAAAAAAAACTTGTAAATTGGTTCTTATTTATGTAGATTATAGAGAAAATTTTGTAAAATATTCATATTTAAATTTTCTGGTTTACACTTATTACTTAACATTTAAACAAATAAAAAAATTTATTACTTAAGTCAAAAGACATTTATATCTTAAAGATGAATTATAATTCCTTATTATTTTAATTAGATATAAATAAATATAAATGATAAAAGTTGTCAGATGATGCACTCGTAAGGCGATTTGATGTAGCATTTAAGTAATGCATTTAAGACATTCATTAATATTTTGTATCTTAGATTCTTTCACGTAGAAAATATTCTCTTAGAATATGTCAAAGTTCTAAGAAGAATAAATGAAATTCACAATTTGAAAGACAATGATTCTCATTGGAATGCGTGATTTGTTGTTGTAGATATGCTAAGATGGAAAAAATGACTTCTCTACTGAAGTACAAGACATGTTATTTTATCACTATGAATTTTACATGAAGAAGAGACATGCAATGCAAACATTAAATGTTCCAATGGACTTAAGACTTCAAGACGAAGATCAAAGTGAAGAATTTAACCATTGTGAGATAACAAATACTTGGTTGGATATGAAAATTATATATAAAAAAAGCTTTGAAAACAAAAAAAATATAACGAACTATCTACATGAATTATTCTTTCTTGTAATTTTTTTTGTAAATTCTTATAAAGATACAACACTCTCAAGATACCATGTATATCTTGAAAGAAAAGACTAAAAGTGTTGAGTGATATATCTATCTATTGTACGATCATACTTTAATCAGTAAGCAAACTTCCAATAAATCTTATTGATTTAGTTAGAGTCAGCAGTAACATGATAAGACAAAAAATACTAAATTTAAGTCAAGCTTTGAGTTAACGGGCAAAAGATTCTGAATTTATTTTTAAATCTTATATCTTCTTTTGTTTTTCAAATAAAAATATTTTTCTCATCGCCAGATACAATCTAAGAAAAATATGCAAGTTTTGAGTCATATTGCATAAGCTTTTAATACCAAAATGAAGATATAAAGATCATATAAATCAATTTTATATTACAAGAAAACAATTAATTAATAAAAATATATTACTAAATCATTCGTTAGAGTTGATATTATATATTAAAATAAAAACTTAAAGTACAAAATTAATTATTAACATTAAATTTTTATTATAATAATAATATTAATAAAAAGAAAAAAACATGAAAAATTAACTTATTTATAATCTATTAGTAACTAAACAATAGTAAATTATATTTATCTATACACTTTTAATAAAATAAAATCATTGATAACTAACTAATACAAATAAATTTAAAGAATATTTGATAATATTTTTAAAATAATATATTAATGTTAACTAAAAATATAAATAATTTTAATAATATTATATGTATAATTTTTTTAAAAAAGGTTTATAATTTTTTTAAAAATATTTGGGGGATCATGGCCTCCCCTTGACTTCAATGAATCTCAAAGATCAAATCATGTACATATTTATGAGTTTTTAAATATAATTGTTGCATTTGAACTTTCCAATCATCAATTAAAGTTTAAGATTGGTGTTCTCATCATGCTATTAACAAATATAGACCAATCTTATGAATTGTGTAATGATACTAGACTCATTTTTACCCAATTCGAAAACATGTTTGGGAAGCAAAAATCCTTTATGGCAGTAACATTGGAGAAAAGGTTTTCATACAAAAATCAACATTCTTTCCATTTGATACTAGAATTTCATTTCAGTTTCATCATAAACAATTTCAAGTTGTGGTTTCCTTTGCAATGATAATAAACAAAAGTGAATGATAGTTTCTAACTAAACAATATTGAAATTTATCTTCCAAGACTATTTTCTTCACATAGACAATTGTATGTGACAAGGTCAAGGTTACAAAACTTGAAAGATTAAAAATATTTATATATAATGAGGATGGAAACAATTCAAATATTACTTGTAAATGTTATTTATAAATAAATCTTTCAAAATCTAAATTAGGTATTGTTACTATATATTATTTTCTATCATATATTTCTTCTCTAATATAATATTTCAATATCTATTACCATTTTATTTTTTATTTTGGGTTAAAGGTGTTGTTGATGTTGATATTTTGTAACCTTTAACATTAATTGGTGGTTTCAAACTAACATGGAAATGCAACATGAGATTCAAACTTAAACATCTTTGCTATCATAAATATATTGCAACAAAGGTTTTCATTTTGTTACAATTCAAAATATAGTTCATCCATTCCTACATATAAAATCATATATTAGTGAATTATTTTTATCTTTACTTTCTTTGATTAGGTGTTTAATAAATATGAAGAATAATTGAAAATTTACATATTTGTTTCAACAATTTACATACATTTATAACACTTTGTAACAATAATAATTGTTTTGTTAATCGTAATGTGTGTCATCTAACTTTTATTAATTAATTTGATTTATTTTTTAATATTTTACTTATTATATGTCAAAACAAATAAGTTAATAAAAAGTCTGATTTTTTTTGTTACAAAATTATATTATTTAATACAAAACTAATTATTTATCTGGTATCACACGAGTTAAAAACTATTACATTTTCAAAGGAAAAGATATTAACAAAGGAAATAAATAAGATCAGATATTTTGTTTTTAACAAAGAAAATATAATTATTTCAATAATGAAAATATAAAAAAATACTATTTATAAAAAAATGTCATTATTTTTGTAGTGAATACTATAAAAAGGAAAAAAAAATGTTGTCGAGAAATAGAATAAAATAAATAATTAATACTTAAATAATATTATTTTTATGATCAAAGTATTTAAATAAAAATAATAGTATTTAAAAAATAAAGAAATTCAAAACAAAACAAAATCACTAATGATTTTAGAGTACAGCATTATCGTACTTTATCCATGGGATTTTTTTATTTAAATTAAATGATCAAATATTATAATATTCTTAAATTAAATTTTGAAAAAAAAACCCAATAATTTTCTAGTCCAATTTTTTTTGGCATTAAATGCTAATGCACTTCAATGGTGGATGTTAACATTCCCCTAGGTCCCGTTGAGGTGGATTTTAATTTGTATTTTTTAAATTTTAATAAACTAAACCTAATTTTATATTTGAATTTTCAGTTTTAAATTTTGTTTTTATTTTCAGTTTTAAAAGAATTTCAACTTTGACTGAAAGTTATCTTCTCAACAATACAAGCTCCAACCCGTATCACATCCCTTCAGAAGCATGATGCCAATCCAACAATTCTCCTTGATCTACTCGCCTCTTCTCCATCCTCCGAATTCAACATCATCTTCAACTCCACACAAACAACAAACATCACCTTTAATCTAATTTTACATATTAAATGGCACAACCAAATACATCCATCTCTTTGTTTCAAAATTTATTAGCACAACCAAATGGCACAATATCATGTGGTACACTCCCTGTATAAGATAAAGATAAAAAATAGAAAGTAGTGGTGCTGGGAACCGAACAACCTTAATAGGGTATAGATAGAGTATAAAAAATGTTTTTTTGACATAATACTTATCAATTAATTGTGGATATAAAAACTATAAATCTCATAGATGAATAAAATCAAAGCATTCATTTACCTTTGTCCCATCTTTGCCTCCAATGACTTCCCAAGTCATTGTTAGTGACAGTATCGGTGTGCTTAATTAATGGATGGGGTAGAAATTTCATACCCTGATGTGAGTGTTAACTGATGGCAATGACTTCGTTAGCAGTGCAGAAGGGTTATAACCTTTTTCCATGTGAATGGTTCTTGACAAATTTAATGGATGAATTATCGCATATACAGATATGTCCAAAGTTTTCACAATCAAAGTTGCTATAGAATATAAAACTGATATATGAAGACAGATAGGAATTGTCAACTTCTTTAGCCAATTTTCCTACCATGCATCACATCGAATTATTAAGATGATGGGAAGTAAATTTGGATATATATATATATATATATTTATTTATATGTATGTGTGTATATTCAAGCAAAATAGGAAACCAATTAGTCATGTTTGTATCTATATGTGGAAGAGTTTTAATGACGGCAACAACTGCTAATTAGCAGTGCAGAAGTGTTAGAAATTTCATTCCATTTGAATGGTCCTTGACGAATTTAATGGGATGATTTGGCGTATATACAGATATGTTAAAAGTGGTTCATAATCAAAGTTGTTAAAGAAAATGAAACTCATATATGAAGACAGATATGTTGGAAAATGGGAATGATATACTAAAGTCAAATTAATTAAACTACCATACTTTTAGTTATCATTGGGGTCAAGTCATGCTCCCAACAGGCGTGTTTCATCTGGTTGTGACATGTGTCATTTTGAGACACATGTCATTTTGAGGCGTAATGTATATAAATTTCGAATGATTATAATTTTTGACAGGAATGTCCGATTAAGAGTAGTCCGTGTCAAAACACTCGAAATTGAGAGAGGAAGGCCTGGACAAATTCCAAAAGGGAATTTGGTCAAATATTTTTTTTCCAAACAATGTCTCTAAGTACCTCAAAATTAGGATTTAATCTTCAAGCATCCAAAAAATTCCTTGTTTTCTACTTTTTTAATTATTTAATTAGTTAATTGCATGCTATTTTTTATTTTTTTAATTACTTCTCTTAATTTCAAGCGTTTTGATATATCGTACGCCTCAATCGGACATTCCTATCAAAAGTTATGACCGTTCGAAGTTTATATACATATTTAATGCTCTTTTTTTTATAATTACAAAATAAATTTTATTTTATTTAAATATCTAGTTACCAATAATATTTACTGGCAACAGTGATATACTGACATGTCACATTACTCAGTCAACGTTTTTTCTTTAACGATTAACTTAATCAATTTCTTAAAGCAAAATAATTAATATAATAATTATCCGAAAACGAAAGTTATTTTTATAAATTGTTATTTAATATTATTAGGTGTTATTTTTATCTAATTTTAAAGTATTTTTAGACCGGTCTTCATCATTGATTTTTAAACCGACTTTGAAATCATATATTAATAATAATAAAAACTTAAAGTTGTAAAAAAAATTTGATTTTAAAGTTGTACATTTAAAAAAATTATACTGCAAATTTTTTAACGATTTCAGTTAAAAAAATTAAAAAAAAACACAATATTGTGGTCTCAACACTAATTTCAAAAATTGAAAAAAATTATACTCTAAATAAAAAAATTGATTTTAAAGTCGTACACTAATTTTGGTCTCTATTTTAGTCGCTAACATTTTTTATTACTGAATATTGTGGTCACGTCTAATATTCTGTCGCATGAAGTGTTGGTGACAGAATTAGTCACGCCCAGATGGGACGTGACTCGTTGTTATAGATGCGAAAATAGTTTGCAAACTACAATAAATTTATAATTAATTATTAAAAAATAATATTTTAATTTTTTTGGCAGGGTTAGAAAATGAATAATGTTTGTTTGTGACATTGCGCGAGGAGTTTGCTCTTAAAGTCCTAATGCTAGGATCGCAATCAAAGTTCAATCTATAACATAACAGTTCTAAGGGAACTTTTGGGGTGCTAATTCACTGTTCATAGAGCGGTGATTTTCCGGTAATGCCCTTTCTGAAATTTTCTATGCATTGTAATACTTTTTGTCCTATTATTACTACTATTACAATTTATATTTCCATATTTTAATATCTCTGTTTTATATAAAATATTTAATTCATTAGTGGATCAAATGCACCGAATATTCAACATTTTGTAAATATAATTATTAAAAGCATAAAATAAGGAAGATAGTCAACAACTTATACACATTTTTTAGTTAAAATTGTAGTTTTCTTAAATAAATATGTATGTGTTGATTTAATATGATTCTTTGGGGAAAAAATATATTATATAGTTTAAAATATATTTTAATAGAAATTAAAAAAAATTTCATAAAAATAATAAGTATAATTTTTATTTACAAGTATTATAAAGAAATTGGAGATTTATCTGTCTATATACCCATTATTTTTAATATAAAATAAAAGTTATATTTTCTATTTTCAGTTCATGATTACTATTTTACTTTTAAATTAACTGATAAGTAAATTTAAAAATAAGTATAATTATTACTTACATAAATATAAAATATATAGTTAAAAACCAATAAATTGTTGATCCAAATGGTGCTAAACTCATTATTCTTAATTAAAATTATTAAAGACATAAATGAAAAAATATAGTTAAAAAACTATGTATTTATTGTTTTTATTAAAATTGTACTTATCAATTGAAATTTATATTTTCTATTCAGTTCATGATTACTATGCTTATTTTTAATTTAATTGCTAAGTAAATTTAAAATATATATATATATATATATATAATTATTACAGACATAAATGAAAAAAAATATAGTTATAAAATTTATGTATTTTCTGTTTAAATAAAATTTTAATTTTATTTAATAAATATGTATAATGTGTTGGTTTGAGATTATTCTTTGGCAAAAAAAGTATTCTCTATTTATAGTTTACAAAATGTATTTTAAGTTAAATTAAATGATTTGCTAATAAAATTAATAAGTATAATTTTTATTTCCAACCATTTATTTAGAAATTGAAGATTTATTTTGTTTATCTACACATTATTTTTAGTTTAACAGAAAATCTATATTTTCTATTTTCAGATCTTGATTATTGTGTTTATTTTTTTATTTAGTTGATACGTAAATTTAAAAAGAATAGTACAATTACAAAAAGCATAAATTAAAAAAATAAAGTTAAAAAATTATCTATTTTTTAATTAAAAATATGGTTCTATTTAATAAATATTTTTAACTTTTATTTAATTGATATGTAAGTTTAAAAAACTAGAACGACTATTATAGGTATAAATGAAAAAACATATAGTTAAATATGCATATGTTGATTTCAGACGATTCTTTGACAAAAAAAAAAAACTCTCTATTTATAATTTATAAGATGTGTTTCAAGTTAAATTTAATGGAAAAAATTTATTATTTTTTGTTTCTATTAAAAGTATAGTTCTATTTAATAAATATGTATGCGTTGATTTGAAATGATTATTTGGAGAAAAAAAGAAAATATTCTCTATTTAAAGTTTATAAAATGTATTTTAAGTTAAGTTAAATGATTTGTTATCAAACATAATAAGTACAATTTTTATTTTTAACCATTTATTTAGAAATTGAAGGTTATATGCCCATTATTTTTAGTTTCAAGAAAATCGGTTCATGATTACTATGTTTAATTTTTTTCAGTTGATACGTAAATTAAAAAAAATACAACTATTAAAGGAATGAATAAATGAAAAAAAAACATATAACAGTTATTTTGAGGGATATATGCACATGACAAATAAGTTTGCAGAATAAAAGTTTGAGTCATTCATCTTTGGAATCTGTATCTCATTGGAGAAATAAAGAAATTATTTATTGTTGTTGAAATGATTCTCAAATAAGATCGTATCATAATGTTAAGATTTTATACATATATGTAATAATGATTTATATCATATTGTTGTTGAAATGATTCTAAAATAATATATTAACGGATCGTTAAACTATTTACATGAAATATCAATTTCTTCTCATGTACTAGGAATCCAAGATTCAGTCCACACTAAGAAAACACATACTAAAGAAATTTAATGAGTTATGTGAAAGAGGCAGACACATATATAATGAGCTTTTTAAAGGTAATTGACAATGCATCCCCTAAACGTGTGCACTTACCAAGATTAATTAGTATTTTTTTCATTGACAATTGTATGTTACAGTAACAAAAATCAAAACTATGTCTCGATGTTAATATGTGATGAAGATAATCAAAGATTATCCAATATCAAAAATATTATGCATAAAAAAGTATTTGACAAAATATAATGTATTTAATTTAATATACATAATCATGTAGCTTGGATAAAAAGTTGTCATGCGTTATAAAAGGAAAAGATATTAACAAAGGAAATAAATAAGGTCAGATATTTTGTTTTTAAAAAAGAAAATATAATTATTTCAATGATGAAAATATAAAAAAAATACTATTTATAAAAAATGTCATTATTTTTGTAATGAATACTATAAAAAGGAAAAAAATATTTTGTCGAGAAATAAATCAAATAAATAATTAATACTTAAATAATATTATTTTTATGATCAAAGTATTTAAATAAAAATAATAGTATTTAAAAAATAAAGAAATTAAAAAACAAAACAAAACCACTAATGATTTTATAGTCCAGCATTATGGTATTTTATCCTTGGAATTTTTTTAAAAAAAATTAAATGATAAAATATTATAATATTCTTAAATTAAAATTTGAAAAAAAAACAACCAATAATTTTCTAGTCCAATTTTTTTTAGGGTGGTTTTTAGTTTGTAGTTTTGAAATTTTAATAAACTAAACCTAATTTTATATTTGAATTTTCATTTTTAAATTTTGTTTTTATTTTCAGTTTTAAAAGAATTTCAACTTTGACTGAAAGTTATCTTTCTCAACAATACAAGCTCCAACCCTTATCCCATCCCTTGTGAAGGATGATGCCAATCCAACAATTCTCCTTGATCTACTTGCCTCTTCTCCATCCTCCGAATTCAACATCATCTTAACCTCCACACAAACAACACCATCACTTTTAATCTAATTTTACATATTAAATGACACAGCGAAATACACCCATCTCTTTTGTTTCAACAAGAGTCATTTAACTATTTTAAAGTTATTAACCATGACCTTCAATATATAATTCAGGAAAAAGTTGAATCCCGAGCTGCAAAACTCAATGTTAGAAATTAGAACTTACCACAAAAAAATCTAGATTCAAACCCCCAAAATGCGTAACAAAAAATGCAGAACCCCAAAACACAGAACACAAACACGTGATAGGGGTACGCGACAATCTTGGGGGAGGGAGAGGATTAACATTGAAGTATATCCCGATCTTGAGAGAGAGATGAAGAGGAGATGGTGGTGGCAGCAGCGATGACGAGCAGACGAGTTCTAAAGAGAGATAAAGAGCATCGTACTAGAGGGAGAATAACAAATAATCAATGGTGGTGAAGGGCAAAGGATGATGATTAAATAAAAAAACGAGAAACTCAACCACCAATGGGGTCCTATATATATAGGACTTATCATATGAAAATATATGATTATTTTATGTGAGAATGAAAATGATTAATTTCAATTGTTAGATTAAAATAAAAGGTGAAATTAAGATATTTTAAATTCAAATTTAAACTTTATTTAATTATAAAATATCTAAAAGATATATCAAATATAAAATAAAATATCTTAAAGATTTAACTTATATCTTTTATTGATCATGATGACGATGATAAGAATGGTTGTTAGTTGTGTTGGTAATATTGACATAAATTAATATTTTTTTCTTGTTAAAGAACATAAATTAAATATTTAAGATATTTAATTTTTATAATTTTTTTAGAGATTTTATGATTAGATAAGATTTTAATTTGAATTTAAATATTTTAATATATTAATCTTTTATTTTAATCTAACGGTTAAAATTTAAAAATACTAACAAATTAAAATTAACCAAAAATGCAACCGCTTCCAGACTCTAATGCGAAAACACATGTGCCTGCAATATATCAAATATTAAATGTGCATGAGTGCTTATTCAATGAAAATTAATTCAAACTTATTATGCCAACTCATTCATAAGAGAAAGGGCTAAAAATAAGGGAATAAAGTCAAGTTGTATTTACTCCGTACAGCCTATAGAACGAATTTTGGGGGTCAACTTTATAATAAAAAAGATTTGGAGGTCAACTTATAGTCATAAACAAGATTTTTTAAGATAAAAGGATAGAGCATTAAAATCCGCCTTATTTATCTCTTGTGTTATTTAGTGATATACATTGTTGATTTGATAATTAATGCTTACGTCAAATATGAATGAATAAACACCGCTAAACAGTCCAGGCACATGTGAATGCGTTTTCTGTATTGGCATGCTAATGCACACACATCCCTATAAAATGATACCGACAATGAGAGGTGTCAACGCGGAAAGAGAGAGAGAGAGAGAGAGAGAGAGAGAGAGAGAGAGAGAGAGGGTTCAGGAACCAGATCCCGGTGCAATGGCTGGAGTACTCGACAATCATCAACACGACTCAAAGCTTGGCATACATGGTACCGTTACAACACCTTAATTTTTGCTAACATATTTCATACGTTGTCTTGTCTGTCTTATACTCATGTTTACATTCATTATTGCTTATTTTGATTATCATCCTGTAACATGTTATTTGGTGTTATTGTCCAACCTGCATGAATTAACTGATATGAATTCGTTGAACCTTGAAAGAAAAACTGTGTTAAATATTCAGAAAAAACTTTATCGTATCATAATTCTATTTCCAAGCAAATAATTATATCGTTTTTTTTTTGTTGAAGAGGGATCACCAACCAAGTGAAAGGGAGTGGTTTTAATATAGAGTTTTAAAAGTTTGTTCAGGAAATTTGTAATATATCTTTTAAGTTTATCCAGAAAACTTGTAATTTTATCCAAATTGGTGAGTATTCACGTTGGATTTGTATTTGTGGTGTTGTTTGTGTATGCCAGCAATGCATCCTTTGTATCCTTATTAGTGTGTACGTGTGTGTTTTTCTCAAGACATGCATTGCTATATATGGTGAAGGTTGTACGTGTTGTTGGAGATGAAAGTTTTTGGTTTTTCTATATAAATAAATATTAATTGTTAATTTGTTAATTTTTTTTTGTCTAGAATTCACAATTTATTTTCTTAATCATCAACCAATCTTATAGTTGACGTTTGTTGTTGCAGATGAAAGTGAAGAGGTGGATGACTCTCCTATTGAGCAAGTGAGGCTGACAGTTCCAATAACGGACGACCCTACACAGCCAGCACTGACATTCAGAACATGGACTCTGGGGTTGGCCTCATGCATCATCCTCTCTTTTGTGAACCAATTCTTCGGCTACAGAACCAACCCTCTCTTCATTTCATCAGTCTCAGCACAGATTGTGTCTCTCCCAGTTGGGAAACTCATGGCAGCAACACTTCCCACCAAACCAATACGTGTACCGTTGACCAAGTGTTCTTTCTCCTTGAACCCTGGCCCCTTCAATCTGAAGGAACATGCACTCATCACCATCTTTGCCAGCGCTGGATCCAGTAGTGTTTATGCCATCAACATTATCACTATTGTTAAGGCTTTCTACCACAGGAACATCCATCCACTTGCCGCTTTTCTCTTAGCACTTTCCACCCAGGTCCACATTAATTACTATTCATTATTCACCACACTGCTTCAATATAAACATCTTTTGTTGGAAAAAAGTTAACGTTATATCATTTATGAGAGATGAAGAAAAATTAGGTGAAAATAAAATATAAATTATAAAAAAAAAATTCTTCTTGTTTTTTTACTTTTGAGTTACTTTTGGTAGGAAAGAGATTTTTAATTTCCTAAGAAATATTAAATTGAGAAACTTTTAGTTTCTCATATTTGATACTTAATTTAAAAATAATATATCTAAAAAAAAAGAGGTTTATGATTTCCAAAAATCGTGATTTGTAGACATGAAAACCTTCTCCCATCATAAAAGTCTTCTAATCCTATTAATCATCAAAAGAACGAGCATTTTCAAATATGGTTAGTTTACTAAACCGGGTTGTTGAATTTTTAGATGCTTGGTTATGGATGGGCTGGGATTTTCAGGAGATTCCTTGTGGATTCCCCGTACATGTGGTGGCCTGCAAACCTTGTCCAAGTGTCTCTATTCAGGCATTTAATTATTCTCTCTTGTTTGCTGATTTTTGGATATGTGAATGAAAGAGATTATACTAAGCCAACTTTTAATTTTGGGATGTTATGTGATGATGACAGGGCATTTCATGAAAAGGAGAAAAGGCCTAAAGGAGGAAACACAAGGCTGCAATTCTTTTTCCTGGTGTTTGTATCAAGCTTTGCTTATTACGTTATTCCAGCCTACTTTTTCCAAGCAATAACGGCAATCTCCTTTGTTTGCTTGGTTTGGAAAAACTCCATCACTGCTCAACAAATTGGTTCCGGCATGAAAGGCCTTGGCATTGGTTCATTTGGCTTGGACTGGAACACTGTGGCTGGCTTCTTGGGGAGTCCTTTGGCTGTTCCTGGCTTTGCCATCATCAACATGCTGGTTGGTTTTGTGCTGTTTATTTATGTTCTGGTTCCAATTTCTTATTGGAACAACTTGTATGATGCAAAGAAGTTCCCCATCATCAGTTCTAGATCTCACACATTTGATTCCTCCGGTGCAATATATAACGTCACTCGTGTTTTGAATGCTAAAACTTTTGACATTGATATGGATAGTTATAAAAATTACAGCAAGCTGTATCTCAGTATCACATTTGCATTCGACTATGGATTGAGCTTTGCAACTCTGACTGCTACTATTGCGCATGTTGCCCTCTTCCATGGAAAGTAAGTTTTGTTTAGTTAGTGATCAAATTTAAATATAGTACCATTGATACAACTTTGATTGGATAGAATGGTATCATTCACTAGTGTATCTAAATTTACATTCCATTTTTTTATATTATAATAAACCATCTAACTATAACTTGTGACTATCTATTTGATAGAACGATTCTTCAGATGTGGAAGAAGACAAGATCAGCACTAAAAGGACAAGAGCTTGGAGATGTGCACACGAGAATTATGAAGAGAAACTATGAACAAGTACCTGAATGGTGGTTTGTCAGCATTTTGCTTCTAATGATTGTTGTAGCCTTGATAACTTGTGAAGGCTTTGGCAAGCAGCTCCAATTGCCATGGTGGGGAGTCCTAATGTCTCTTGTAATTGCGTTAGTTTTCACTTTGCCAATTGGTGTCATTCAAGCAACAACAAACACGGTAACGTCCAAAATTGCCCAAGTAGAAAAAAGTTTTTAATTTTGGCATGCAAATGCAATGCCTTGTTTGTTTTATATGGCTTTCAAAAGGTTGTGTCATTTTTCTTGTTTTGCAGCAAGTCGGACTCAACGTGATTACAGAGTTAATAATTGGGTACATTTACCCAGGAAGGCCACTTGCTAATGTAGCCTTCAAGACTTACGGGTACATCAGCATGTCACAGGCACTCGGGTTCCTTCAAGACTTCAAATTAGGCCACTATATGAAAATTCCTCCAAAATCTATGTTCGTGGTGCAGTTGGTAGGTACCGTAGTTGCTTCAGGTGTGTACTTTGGCACAGCATGGTGGCTTCTGACGACTATTCCACACGTATGTGATGAAGCAAACTTGCCAGCTGGTAGTCCATGGACATGCCCTGGTGACGACGTGTTTTACAATGCTTCAATCATATGGGGAATAGTAGGACCGCAAAGAATGTTTACAAAGGATGGGATTTACCCTGGGATGAATTGGTTTTTCCTCATTGGTCTACTTGCTCCAGTTCCAGTTTGGATGCTTTCTCGCAAATATCCCAATCACAAGTGGATTGAGCTCATCAACATGCCCTTAATCATCGCTGGTGGTGGTAGCATCCCACCAGCCAGATCCGTCAACTACATTACTTGGGGAATTGTGGGAATCTTCTTCAATATCTACGTTTACAATAAGTTCAAGGCATGGTGGGCTAGACACACTTACATCCTCTCAGCTGCTTTAGATGCTGGTGTTGCTTTCATGGGTGTCATTCTCTATTTTGCCCTTCAAAATTATGATATTTTTGGTCCAACATGGTGGGGTCAAGATGCTGATGACCACTGTCCTTTGGCCACATGCCCCACAGCTCCAGGCATAATTACTCATGGATGTCCTGTTCTCTGACCTTATCATCCATCCATATTGCATTTGCAAGTAAATTAAATAGGAACTTCTACAAGCTGTATAGATTGTTATGTTAGCAGCTCAAACAAAATTGTTTACTTTATCTCTACTTTTTTCACTTCGATCCTTGTTGCATTTTATTTCTATCCTATCAAAATTTCTTCAAACACAGCAACTTATCTTGAAACAAACTCACTGTGGCCACAAACAACTTAAATAGTGGGAAACCGATTTGAAAATAAAACTCATAAAACATCCTCGCCATCGACATCGCCATCGCCATTATTGGCATTGTTACCTAATGCTACTTGCATTGCATATCACACGCTTACTAATCCTGTTCAGACTTGGACGCTTCATATTGATCAGAACTTAAGAAGAAATATTTTTCAGAAAATCATAATCACCTCGGCCAATTTTCTAAAAAAATATTTGCTAATTTTCTGGGCCCGAGTAATCCACTTACAAGTGTCCCCGACTTTTTTTACCATTTGGGGATGAATTTTAAATAATTACCGACCAAAAGATAAGTCTTAGGTTTCATACATGACTTTATCATTGAAATATTCAATTTTTCGATTTCTAAACTTTTATTATTTTATATTTTTTTTTCGAAGCAAAAGTCATAATCTTAAGACTTATTCATTGATCCAGTCTTTTTTTTAAGAAGTTGTAAGTAGATTTACTATTTATGAATTTTTACTTTTTCTAAAATATGTTTCTCAAGAAGTGCTTTAATATTTTTTAAAACAAATTAATTCATTTTGTAATTGTAAAAAAGTCTTGATTTGGTTTACGACTTGTTCATATTTTTTATTTTCTTAAAATTTAATTAGCAAATAAAATAATAATAACTTAAAAATAATTTTAAAATAATAAACAAGAAATTATTTACTAATTAAAATAAAAATAATTTAAAAAAATCACAACTATTTAAAATAAATTAAACTAGATTTTAAAACAAAATATTTTCGACCAAAAAATCAATTCGAAACAACTCCACTATAAAAATAAGTAAGATAAATAGAAAAATTAAAAAAGAGAAGCAAATCGTGAATCCAACCACAACTTCAAAATATAATTAAAAAAAATAAAGTCTCTTGGGACTGGTGGACTTTGATAAGGAAAATGTATGAAAAAAAAGATAATTTTACAAGTTTACGACTTCATAAAAAAAAATAGTGATAATAAGATAAAGTCGTAGCTTTGTCTGCAACTTCTATTTCGAAATAGACAAAATAATAAAGAAAAAACTCAAGTAGTAAAAAGGAATTTCGACTTCAATGACAAGGTCGTATATGGACTAACGACATTTTTCAAACAAAAAGCACCCTGAATTGGTAATTTCGGATAAAAATTGCCCTCAAATGGTAAAGAAGCCCCCACTCCCTTGGCATAAATAGCACAATTTTATTTTATCTTGTGAATAAAAATATTACAAACATAAATCTCAAAAGAGAATGCTTTGCAACCATAAAAACATAATAAAGCCATTGGATTAACTAAGATAACCGGAGTGATGGTTTTGTTGTTTCTACCCAGTAACAAAGTTCGTCACTACTCACAAGCAAAGCAAAGCAAACAAAAAAAGAGTTAAAAAAAACTCCACTTTAATATACCTACATCCAAGGTAAAAAATAGAAAAGAAGAGGCTCCACAACCAAAATCCTTTAGCGACTGGTGGTAAATATCCTGCTTATACAAATGAAAAAGCTTCATGAAGCAACTTTCCTAGGGTCAAAATATATTCCCTAAATGTTATTCGATGAGGATCCAGAATATGCAACATAATAAGCCTCATTATCCTCCACTTGCAAAGTAAATAGGGCAAAAACGGAGACAAAAGGGCTGGGATCAGTTGAAAAGCCCTGGGTTTAGCCAATCCCTGAAAACAATAGAATATGTATTATGTAAAGTCAGTTATAGCTGCACAGATAAATAAAATACTACTATGGAAAGAAAGAAATGCTGCAAGCCAAAAGCACTTACTTGCTTATGTCATCGAGATGGTCATCAAAATCTACAACGTCATTCCACTTCTCGGATGCAATATAGTCCAACAAGACTAGATTTGCTGATGGCTCTTTGAGAGAGAATCGATTGTTCCCATCTGACTGAACCAACTTCCAGTTCTTAGATGTATCCCTAACATAAAGCTAAACCATAAGAAAAAGGCAATCTTGGTTAATGTACTAACCAAAAATAGGAGCACTCTATATATGGG
This sequence comes from Glycine latifolia, assembly GCA_013407115.1. Classification (NCBI taxonomy): domain Eukaryota; kingdom Viridiplantae; phylum Streptophyta; class Magnoliopsida; order Fabales; family Fabaceae; genus Glycine; species Glycine latifolia. The sequence goes on from CM023942.1 coordinate 1,063,417, forward strand.
GGAAACATATATAATATATAGCATACTTATATAACAAGCAGATAATGAGTTTCTTCTTTTATAACATACACACACACACACACAAAAAAAAAAAAAAGCGTTTCTGAAAGAACCATAAATTTTGTAACACTAAGAAACAAATAACAAGGAATCTTTATAATTAGTACGAATGTTAGATGAAGCCTTTATAGCTTTGAGGTTGTATGTATAATCATGCAAAGTGTGCACATTAGACAACATTATTATTTCATTCTCCCACTCTTCAAATTGGATAGATCTTAGTACATGTTTGGTTTAGCTTATTTTAGAGAAGTTTTTTTTTTTGTTTGCTAACTTTCCTGGCAGAACTTTTGGCAAAAGAAATAAAAAAAAAAAAAAATCTCCAGCAAAAGAGTGGCTCCCAAATATGCAGCAGTATGTGGCAAATCAAACAGGAATATGCTAAGCACCCAAGCACTTGGGAAACCCTTCCCTAAAAGCTAGCTGTTAAGTGGGGAGGGAGGAACCAAGCCACTTAAGTACTACACCGAATATCTCATACTACTCGAGGTGGGACTTAGGCACCTCATAATATCCAAGTCCCTATCAGAATATTCCTCTCTTTTGACTTTTGAGCTATGATGAAAACAAGAGAAATTGAAGCACGACATTAAGCCTGAAATTTGAATTCTAGCTATCCAAGACGATACAAGTTACAACCAATGAAACCCCACACATCTAAATCCGAGCCCCCTATTTCTATTTAAGCTTTTAGATACAGCAGTTTAGTCTAAATTTAGACAATGATACACCGAAAAAAGCCCCAAAAACATGACAGGCAGACCAACCAACATAAGCAAACTGCTAACTGTCCAATGCAAAAGCAACAAACTGCAGAAAATATACATATTCTAACGAGTTCAAAGGTTTTTCATGGTTCCATTAAAAAGAAGGGGCCATTTAGTCCATTGACAAAAGCCCTGGAGGATTTCTATATTCATCTAGACCAGAAGGGTTTCAATACATTTGATGGTTTGATCAAACGTATCATCTAAAGAAGCCCAAATACAATTCATAGAGTGGATAAACACAATGATCATATAGCAAATAATTATTGGTCTTGAAGAAAGCAATTTCCAATGCTAAAATTGCTAACCTGCATTATGGCACTACGGTCCTTGCTCTTTTTCAAAGCATCGAGCTTCTTGTTATCTAACTGCAAATAATTGAAGAAAAATAGAAAGATGATAAACAAAAAGGAGATAATTCAAAATAAAATTAGCAAATAAATGAATAAAAAAATTCAACAACAAACCAATAGAACGGCGGCTTGGGGAAAGTAGCGGCAAATGTGGTCACCAATATTCTTCGCCACACTACCAAGCTCACTGTCATCAGATCTCTCATTCGCGTGAAAATAGCCCACTATGTTCAACCCTTTAGCAGAAAAATATTCCTCTATCTATCTCAAAAAAAGAAAAAGAATAAAAAAACTACAGCTAAGACAAAGCAAACAAAAAATTAATAGATACCCAGAAGAAAAGAAGATAAACCCAATTGATTAGGTTGCATGTTGATTAAGAAAGCATACGTCTTTGTGCATAATTTTATAAATTACAATATGGGGTCAGAACTGAATGAAAAAAAATATAATTCATAAAGCCCTATAGAAGAGAGAGGAAAGACCATGATGAGAGATATCTCCAATTGGGGAAGAAGGGGGATGTGAGAGTGGAAGAGAGGGACGGCATCGGCGATCTCGACGACGTCATTGGAAGCGGAGATGCGACCGATCAAGACGCCGTTGACGGCGGAGGTTGGGTGTTTGAGGGAGTGAAGGACGACTTTGATGTAAGCGTTTTGTTCGATCTCGTACCTCAAACCGTTGCTACCCATGGCTACGATTCTCGACACAAAAAAGGTTTGAGGTTCCTGTTCTGTTTCGATGTCGAACACAAACAGATGCGGATGCAGTCAACTCAACTATCAACTGTTGTGGACTTCGCACTTTGCCAATTCCCACAACTTCTAACGATGTTGTATTGTCATTCATCAGTAACTACAGTATGACAGGCCTGGGTCAGTAGTTTTTGGGCTTTAGCAGCTTAACCCAACTACTTCACAGCCCAATTTTGTTTACTATTTTAAAATCATTTAATATGTTGAAGTTTTAAATTTTACGTGAAAGTTAATAATCCTGCTTAATTTATGATAATATTATACGCCATACGTGTTCTTTTCAATTGTTTCACAATAATAACAAAGAAAATATTTATTTTTTTGTCAATATTATTATACGAAACTCTTTTGATCTATACAAAATAAATTATTATTACACGTAGTGGAAACTATTTCTCTCGTTTTCTTAAGTAAGAATTGATTAAATTTGTTAAAAGTTTTGTCATTCTTCAATATGTTTCTTCATAAGAAAAGCTGTTCATAAAAAAAAAACAACTTTATGGTTTTTGAACTTTTCTCTTTCACACCCTATATTGTACAAATTTCTGATTGTTGGTTTATATCTTTAGTTCTAGTATTGTTGCCTGGCATTTCAAGAAGCATACGGGTTAGCCTGACCTCAAAAGTCATCCTAAGGATTTGATGATATGATATAAGTGTTACCAGGTCAATGAAACAATCCCAAAAGAAAAATACTATAATACTATATAATAATTTCGAATTAATATAATTTTTTCTAAATACAATTTATGTGAAATTTTAATGATTGGATAGTTGTATGTAATATTTTTTTAATAAATTTTATTTTTAATCATTCGTTAACTAGTATAACATCATCCACTATTTTAAACCAATGATGATTCAAAAACTTAGTTTACGAAAAAAATTATGTGTGAGTGTCTAATTAGTTTTCTTAGTGATAAGACAAATTAATATATTGTTAATGTTGCTATTACTGATGTCATTGTTAGTTTAATTGCAGGGACTAAAATATATAAAAAATTAAAGGATAAAACAATCTTTTAAAGAATAAAATAAAAAAATAAGATTTTCCTAAAAAAAAAGATACTACTTCATGGTTCTTTATATAAAAAAACAAAAAATATATTTTTAAATAATTATAAGAAATGATTATCACTTTTAAATGTTTTGATTGCAAAAAAAAAAAAAATACCCTTAATTATTAGTGAGATATATATTAATAATATATGCTCATTTATCCTTTAGAGTGAATGTATTTATTGGGCTATAAAAAATAAGGTATATTTATTAGTTGGAAAAATTATCATTTGAAAAAATAATTATCACTTAAATCATTTAATATTATAAGTAATTTTGAAATAAATTAAAATTTATGACATTATTAATTAAAATGAACTAATTTAATAATTTTTATTCATCTTCATAGATTAGGGTATTTCTTTCTTATATGTAGGACAAATGTAATATTTTATAGAATCATATTATTATTTAAGCTTTATATATATATATATATATATATATATATATATATATAGATCAATAAATTAACATTCTATATCAAATAATTGTTGAATGATATAATATTTATATAAATTATACGGTGATAATTTGATGGATTTTCTCTATGTTTATTATGGAAATGAAATAGATATGTACATGGGGCATGAATTTTGAAGCAGTTAGTTTTATGTAAAGTAAAATAAAGGAAAATAGGCATAGTAATGGAATTGGCGTATATTAATTAATGATTCAAAGTGATTGTGTATGTGTTCTGGTTGTAATAATAATAATAATAATGATAATAATAATAGTAGTAGTAGTATAAGTTTAGGGGAACAGAAAGAGTGTTCTTTCTTTGTTTCTTGGTTGGTGTGTTGTTACAGAAAAGATGAGCGGCGGTGGCGGGTCTTCGAGTTGTGCTAGGGTTCCGATCCCAAACAATGTGCGCAAAATCATCCAGGACATCCGTGAGATCACCGGCAAGCAGCACACCGACGACGAAATCTACGCCATCCTCCGTGAATTCTCCATGGATCCCAATGAGACCGCTCAGAAGCTTCTCTATTTAGGCCAGTCACTTCCTCTTTCTCTTCTCTTCTTTGCGATCCATTTCTTCGATTCCCATACTTCCCACTTTTTTTAAGCTTCACTTTCACTGTTTCTGTTTGTTAGGGTTGCTGTTCAAACTTCACTTCGTTTTTTCAGTGCTTGTAGGGTTTTGTTTGTGTGACGAGGAATTAGCTATAGTAATTGAATATAATAACCTAATGATATTGTTGGTATCTTATCTCTCAGGCTCTTGGTCACACGTGTTTCTTAAATAATGGCTTCACCACTCTAATCATTTAGGATTTCTTGAAAAGAAATGTGTTATGGCATCTTTGAGATTCTCTCTCTCTCTAATGTTGAGTTTTTTTTTTTTTGTTCACAGATACTTTTCATGAGGTGAGAAGGAGACGTGACCGAAAGAAGGAGGTAAGATTCTCCCCTCACTACTTACTTGAAAGTTGTTTAATTTCTTATCTTACCATTTGGTACTTCTTCTGCCATTGAGGGGATCAATTGTAGTGGATGAATCTTTTATCTATCTGTTTATCCACTATATTGAAGTCTATTTATTATTTTGATTGTTGTGAGCTGCTAGGAAAGCATCATGAGTTGCCATTCTGTCATCTTATGAGCACTATCATTGGCAGACTCCATGTTGAGATTCTATAAGAATCCTTGCTTTTTATGAATGTTTGATCAGTTGTGGTTGTTATAGGTTTCTACTTCCTGCCTATGATGAAGTGTGAGATTGTGCGATATTATTTGCTGAGAGTAAAAGACTTGGGTCTTGTTTTATAATTGCTTGTATATGTTTTTCTTTTATCTGTGTGTTTTGTAATTGTGTATATGTCCAATTATAAGTAAATGTTCTTCTATTGCCCCATCTTTCTCTCCTTAATATTTTTTTAGTAGCCTGAGTAATTTGTGTTATTTTTATTGTTGCAGGGATTGATCAGCAGGGATTCTGATGAGTCTAGGTTAAAGCAAGGCGGACAAGGGAGGGGGGGAAGGGGTGCTTCTGGGGGATATTCCTCTAACTTTCCTGGTACAATTTCCCCACCTTTTAGAGGTTTGACTTTGGGTGTTGTTATTAGTATACTCGTCTCTTCCATTTATGGAGATTCATTTCCACAAAAGGTTACCTGGAAACCCTCATTTCCCGGTCTCTTGAAAGAAAAAATACTTTTGGAATGCCATATTTTGTGTTGTTTTTTAAGATATTATCACCATGTGGTTCTTTCCTCCCAAAGTAACTTCTTAATGAGTTCTTTCATCTGAATATTAAGAATTATGCTTTTATTTTGCTGCTTAATGAGCCCTATTACATTCCTTTTGAATCCAGCATGTCAAGATAAAGTACCTTTCCGTTGCCACTATTTATCTTTTGATGTTGTTTTAGTTTTATTTTTTAATTCATATTTTTATAACATGAACTGCTTAAGTGCAGAGACCTGTCCTAAGCATCATCAAAAATTTCCTACTAGTTTATTAACTTGTAAGTTGTTACCTGTCTTGATGTCTGTTGTTAGATGGTGGTGGTGGGAGGAACCAAGCTAATCGAAGGGAAAATGGAGTCAATCACATTGCAGAGAGAAGTCATGCTCCATTTACTCAGCCAGTTTCACAGAAAACTAAGACTAATACAACATCTCAAGCTACAAGGTAGCAATTTCATTTTATATTTGCTTTAATTTGTTTATTTCATCAGATTAATTTTGATTATGAGAAAATGTATGGTGGAATGAAATGGCTTGTTTATTCCTTATGTATTTGATAAAAAAGCAAGGCAAGACTCCAAAAGAAGTGAAAGAAAGGTGAAAAATGACATCACTCTTATTTTCCTTTTTTGTGCCTAAAACCAAATGTCACATTGAAGTCATGATTAAAATTTTATGTTGATTAAATATCAAATTGTACTCTTTTATTTCATAACTTCAATGTCTAATAATAATAACTACAATGAATTGAATAAGAGAGAGCATACTTAATTTTTTATTATTTATTGATAATCAACTTGCTTGAAGTTTGGCTTGCATGATCAACTTGATAACATCTTATATCTTATGATTCTACACTTGGATTGCTAAAATACATTTTTATAAAGTTGTTTGTTGGTGTGATGACAAATACTTATTCTTTTTTATAGTTAGATATATGTATCCTCGTTAAAATCATTTTTCTTAAATTGCAGAGTTTCAGCTGTTGCACCCCATGGTGCTGCAAATCAATCCAATGGGAAGTCAGGTCATGATTCTGCTGGCCAATCTCCCATAGTTAGTGTACCTAATAGTACTTCAGCTTCTAAGGACACTGGCCATCAAGAAAATGTCCAACCTCAAGCAGCTGTTGTTGGCTCAGTTACCACCACTGACCAAGGAAAGTCTGTGTCAAGTTCTGATCAACTTCAAACTTCTGTATCCAATGTCCATTCCTCTTTGGATCCTGTAGTAGCATCATCTGTCTCCCGGAATACTGGTGTGAGTGGTGCAATTAGTAGGGAATTTGGGAGCAACCGGATATCTGCCGGACCAAATCATGTTAAAGGAAATAAAGTTATTCATGAAGTTAATGATTTATTGGCATCCAAGAATGAAAAATATGGGTCCATGAATTCAACGAGCAAACCAAATGCCCCACAGAAGGCAAATAAAGTTGAAAATAATCATTTATCTGAATCGTCACAACTTTCATCTCCATCCCCAAATGATTCATTGAGGCCATCTTGCAGTTCTGGTAGCCAGCCACCTCCAGGTAAGTTTTGTTCATTTCTGTTTAATCTTATGAGTAACAAGGTTTCTTTATGTCCTGTTTCCCTCAATGTACTTACTGGGTTGAAGTTTTCCTTGAATTTTCTAATCAAACAATTTTACCATACGGATACTATCATTGCTCTCCCTAATAGAAAGGAAGACAATGTAAATTGTCAGAAGAGATAGTGAAGAAAAGCCCACAGGAATAGGAGGACATAGGTCAGGAGAAGAACCTTAGAAACTATTTCTGAAGGTATTTTAAGTGAGAAGCAGCATGACTAAGACTATAATTTAAATAAGCATGTCACTTGTATGGGTTCTGCTTTTGTGTGCTAACCCTCAAATTTACTTGCTTAGATACTCTTCTATGCTGGAAGGAATCATCCTAATGTCCAGAGTCGCCTATTTATTTACTTACTTAATTACTTACAATCTTTCTCTCAATTCTTTTCAATATATATCTAATTATATCCCTTATAATGCCTTTTGGCGTGTTCATACATGTTTATGAAACAGCTAATATCACAGAGGTTTCAACTTCAGAAGCTTGTGTGCAATCTTCAGCAGAGTTGAGACAACATGTTACTTTCCCAAACCATTTCCAAGTACCCAAGGCTTTAAAAAGTGGTCTGACATTTGGAAGCTTTGATACTTTTGGCCCAAGTGAAAAATCCAACAGTGGAACTAGTGGTGACAATAACGCTTCTCCTGCTCTTGAATTGAGTGACAAAACTGCAACTTCAAGGTTTGTATTTCATAAGCTTCTGCTTTGGATATCAAGTAATATCTCTCTCTCCCCCTATCTCCCTCCCTCTGTGTGTGTGTGAACGTGTGTTCCCTCATGCCCTTTTTAATGGTGTAAAAATGATGTATGGTTGTATTATCTTAGCTTTCGTTCTCTTATATCAAACTTCTTAACAAAACTATAATTTGCCGGAAGTTAGTACTAGGAAAGTGGGGAAACCTCTTTGGAGATATTATTTATACCTTTTTCAGTGCTCTTTGTCAATTGTAAGGTTGGGTTATTATTTCTTTCATGACTTATTCTGGTCGAATTAATTGATTTTTCTTTGTTACTGAAGTTATTACTTGTGTCATGTTGTGCTTGTGTAATTGTTGTATTGATGGTATTTCTTGTCTGGATATAGCAACCAAAATGCATCATTGACTGCACAAGGAGATAATCTTGACTATCCACATTCTTCACCTTATTTGACTGAAAAGACACCAGCTACAATAGTCAATCCTATAACTGGTACTGACAAAAAGGTTGATCAGCCAAAGAAGGAGGTTTTGTTGGCTCCTGAAGGCCAACAAATTCCAACTGTTCAAACTGCTCAAAACTATGGTTTGAATTTTATGTCCACCATGTTAGGCACTCAGCAAGTTCAATTTGAGGGAACTGAACCTCAGTCACAAGATACATCTTGCTTTCCTAACTTTGTGGTAAGTTTTTCCATCTTTTACTTAAGATCTTCCTCAGCTTAATATTTATTAAAACCGTATGTCCGTGTTTGAATGCTCTCTTTTCTGGTTTGGTGTTTCGATATTGGCTCTTTGTATTTTAAATTTCTTTCCATTCATGAACATCTGTTTTCCAAAGTTCATTTACTCATTCAAGTAAAAATGTTTCCATTAATGAACTTGTTATTAAAAGTAAAAAAGGTTAACATCTGTAAAAAGTAAATTATTCTTGGCATGACTCTTAAGGTAGTTATTATAAACGTCAAGAAATTTACCATAGCGATTTGTAATTGGATGATAGTGTAAAATTCATTGCAAGTGCATATATTATTTATTCTTTTAATTATGACTATATTTTTTCCTTTTATATGATTCTATTTTTTTTAAAATTTGTATTGCAGAATGCAAGTTCTCAGGCTGTGTCCCCTAGCCCAACTCCACCCCTGCAGAGTTCTATACCTGTGACTCCACAGTCGGTTTCTATTTTCAGGCCACCATACCCTACTAATTTCTTCCCATATGGCCACTATTACCCTCCAATTTATGTGTCTCCAATACATCAATTTTTAAACCACAATGGTTTCCCTCAACAACCATCAGCTGGCAACATGTATCTACCAGCAGCTGCTGGGATCAAATTCCCCGTCCCTCAATTCAAGGCTGGAGCAAACACAGGAAATGCAGCTCATATAGGAATTCCTTCTGGATCATTTATCACTCCACCTGTAGGATATGCACCAGGTCAAACAGTTAATACCGGAAGCTCCACTGGAAATGAAGATCTTGCAGTGTTAAAGGAAAACCAGATCTATACAACAGGACAGCTGGTTGGTTTACTTCCTTTTTAATGTCCTTTTATTTCACCCATGCATATTTCTTGATAAAATAGGAAATTTTGTTCCATACTTTGGTCCCTGGCTTTTAATAGTATCAATCTTATTTTGTCAACAGTTTATGTTTGCTTCATCAGCATTAAACAAAACTCTTGGACTTCCTGGAGTTCCTAAACATATTATGTTTTTCTTTTTGCTGCAGAGTGAAGGCTCTGCAGTGTGGATACCTGCTCCAGGCCAAGACGTGTCCAGTTTGCGAGTTAATTCTCTGTATAACCTTACCCCTCAGGGACAACATCTCACCTTCCCACCAACACAGGCCGCTCATGGGGCATTTGCTGGTATCTATCAAGCAGGGCAGACAGTGGCTTCACCTTCAACCCTTTTGCAACAGTCCCAGGCTGTGGCTGGGCCTGTTGAAAATGTAGGTCCCCCTTCAGGATCTTATCAGCCGCCTCAGCCTGCACAGATCAATTGGAACTCTAATTTTTAGGCTGGAAAACATTTTCTTGGTGCAATAATGTTCCTAAGCACACATGGTGTGCTCAGATGCAGGAAGTATGAACACTGGCCTGATCTGAAGTGTAAATAAAAATGCGGCCAAAGAATGAGAAAGAAAATTAGTAACTGTTTTTGGTGGAGATATTTGGTGCTAACGATTTTGAAGGGTGCTAGTTGCAGGTTTTCTTTTTCTCTATTTTTTTTCCTTTAATTTTTGAGCCTCAACTTTATTTATCCCTCACCTCTTTTACCCGAGAGAACATTTAGTTGTTGCTATATAAGAAACTTGGTAATTCCTAGTGGTAATATACTAAGCCAAGAATTGGTAGGTGAGATTTACCAATTTTTCCGTTCTAAATTCTCACCTGTATATTACATTTTGATATCAGAGAACATTGAATTATACAATTTTATTTGGAGCATGAAAATTGTGATATCTGCTTTTCTTCAGCACTTTTCTAGTCTCTCATCTATAAGCCCTTCACAAGCCTGTCCTGATTTCGCATGGAGGAACGAACATGCTTGTGGATTTGTTGTCTGATTCTTTTGTTTTGAAATTCTATTTTCTATCCATCATGATTCTAGTTTTTTTTCAACACATCCAATTATTGAGAAACTACTGCGTGACAGCTTTCTTGAAACCTAGTTCATATGCACATTTAAAATGATCGGGAATCATAGAATTATATGCTTTAATTCTCTTTAATGTTATATATATATTAATCTTAAAATTTTTTGGGCTTAATTGTATTTTCAGTTCATGTATAGTTTTTAGGTGATTTTGGTTTTTCATATTTTATTTGTAAATTTTGGTTAACATTCATAGATGTGGAGTTGGAATGCTGGCATATGGGTTTGATGTGGGTCTTAATTTTTAATTTTCGATTTTAGTCTTATTTTTTAATTGTGCAACTTGGTACTTGTTATCCATTATCCATGATTTAGAAAAGGCATAAAAAAACGATATTTTTCATATTTGATCCCATGATTACGTGGGCGTGGACAATGATAAATTATGTAGTCTAATGTGTTTGATATAAGTTAGGTTTATTGTATTGTTGGTTTCTTTATTTTCTCAATTTTATGAATTTCATTTTTATTTAGTATTTTATGTAATTTTGATCTATTAATTAACTTGAATATTGATGTGATAGTACAATATATGTGAATTTGTTGATGTGAAATTGTCACATTAGAATTTTTTTTTTTTGAATATTTGATGTTAATAGATGAACTCTTGCCAAATCATATATGTTGAGTAACTCCAAAAAGTTTATATATTTAATTCAGAAAATTTTATTTTCCAATTTTTTTCATGAGTATTAGATGTTGAATATGATCTCTAAGTAATGTGACATTGCATTATGGAAGTTTTTGGTTGGGGAGAAGTTGAGTTTTTTAAAAATTTTGGAATGAAAATTTAAGTTTTTCATGTTTGATATTGGTTTTTAAAAAATAAGATTATTGGGAAATATGAAAATGTTTTTTTAACAAGTTTTCTAAGAAAATTTTCTTATAAGAGAAATGTAAATTTTACTTTTTAAAATTTATTTTTTTATTATTATAATAATATAGTAAAAATATCATGTTATTCTTATTAATGTGATAAATAATTAAAATAACTAATAATATCACGTAACTCTTTAATTTTTAAAAAACTTAATTAAATATTTTTAGGATACATGATTTCGATGAAACTTGAATATTAGATGTTAAATTAAAATAGTGAAGAATTATCGTATTCATGTAGAAATTTATTTTGGGAGATGAAATTTGCAAAATTGAGAAACTAGAGGCATAAAAGGTGTAATTAAGTCAAACTATTTCTTAAGAGAGGTTGAGTACCATGGAGGGTGTGTTAGGATGAAGTTAATTTTGTTGCTCACTCATTAGGCAGCGGTGTAATTTAATGTTAGCTCGCAAGTTTTTGATTATATACTTGGTGCAATTTTATGCTAGGTCTCAAATTTTTCTATTACATGTATTTTCGACGGTTATTTCACTAATGTAATGACTTTGCACGTCAAAAGGAAAAAGAGTTTGAATACAATTACCAACCTGACTTGTGTTATGTAGATAATAATTTTCTATTAACGTGGAAAACAAATTTCTATTAATGATAATTTTTAATGTTAATTTTGAAATTTTTTATTCTTAATATTATACATAATTTTTTTAAGTATTATTTAAATGAATTAAAAAATAAAAATATGTTAATTTGTTTTGAACTGTTAATATTAATTTGAATTATAATTATACTAACATTATCACTTACATTATGTATATAAATTATTTTCATAATTTAGTCATTCCATTTTTATTTATTATTTTATAACAAAATTATATAATAATTTATCATCTGTATGTCATTTACTAAACAAAATAATAATATTTTAAATTTGATATACAAATTTTTTTAACAAATATTAAAAAATCTCCATATATTAGTTTTATGATATTGCTATTAACATCAAAAGCAAATTATAAAAATATCCTTCAGGTTGTGTGTATTTATATAAATATTTTTTGTCTTTTTAACCGTTACATTCATTTTCTTATAGAGAGTATTAGTGTAAGATTTAAAAGAATATTAATATAATGTTTTCAAATATAAGGGTGATAGTGTAATGTTTTCCAACATAAAGAAAAGTTAATGTAGAAAAATAAAAAAAGAGTGAGATTATGTATAATTTGATAACAACTCGTACGTGTAATTTGATAAGAGTTTGGATATTGCTGACTCTAATATTATCAAATACATTAGATAGTGTAATGATTTTAGTGTTTGTTGACTTTGGGAAAATGAATTCAAGCTTCGAAGTTAACGATTTGTTACATTCCCTAAATAATTAATAGCGGTGTACTGCAAGAACTGAGTACAATAGCGGCTAAATTTATTGTGGAAACGCCTCTGTTTTTTGTCGCTTTCATTTGCAAGATCGTGCTCGTTTTTTTCTTCTAACTTAATCAGACATGTCATCTGTTGAGTAATAAGTCATAATCAGTAAAATTTCAAGTACTGTGACTGATCTGTCTATACATAAAGTCTCACTAATCTTCTAAAATGAAGGACGTGAGATGAGTGTCTGAAGAGTTTGATTTTCTTGTATTCATGATTCATCTAGCATATGACTCAGACAATGGTGGTAGTGGTAGTGTCACTATTTACATTTGAATCAGTGGAGGTGATGTCTTCACTTGTTGATTTCGGCTTCGTATTTTCTTGAGGCTCTTGCAAATTCAATGATGTGTAAACTGACATCCCAGAGAGAGCAACAACAGCACCACCAATGCTCACAACCCCAGGATCTGAGTCAAATAATAGATACCCTCCCAACAGAATCACACATGTTTTAAACTGTCCTAAAACAACATGGGTTGTAGCAGAAGTGGCGCTGCAATGATAGATTCATAATGATGTTAGTTAACTAAACCTTAAGAAAAAAATAGCATAATGTGTCAAGTAATGGTGTTGGAAGAGGAATGCAGTCTCACCCCAATGCCAATGCCCCTGACCATTGCAAGAGAAAACCAAGGAGAGCAGATACCAAAACTGCAGTTGAGTTGTTCACATCCCACTTGAAGGATAGGACTCCTGGTGGATCTATCCATGGCATCAATGCCCCGAGGAAGAAAACTGTGATCGGGGTTGTCTTCCACATCAACCTACAATCACAAAAGTTTCAAGTCTTGGTATTCACAAGTCTTTCCAGGAGAAATTGTTGAATTACATAGTGCAATTAAGCACTTATTGGATAAATGTTTTATCAAGTTGTTTCTATAATCAAAGAAAAAAATAAGGCTATACAGTTTTTGTATGAGTTGTAAGTTATTTTTATAATTGTCAACAGATCATAAGCTATTTTTATAAGTTCTCTCAAATGCTTATACAAATATTTATGTCGTAAGATAAGTCCCAATAAGTTGCAAATAAACTCTTCCAAATGAACTCTAATTAATACTACTTACGCCAGAGCTGTCCAGTTGCCTTCTTGTTGTAAAGTAGACCACAAAATCTTATTTATGGCACTTGGGATTATCCATGCAATTGCAATTAGAGCACCAAATAAATTGAACTCTAAATCTGTTACAGTTGCAACAGCTACACCAGCTGACACGACAGCCAAAGCCAAAACCTGCCTCATTGCAATGACACGATTAGTGCATTAAAAAACAAAGAAAGGAGGGGTGAAGGGGGTTGGAATAGTCCTTTTTTAGATATGTGAAATGCTTTATAAAAGAGTAGAAAAGAAAAGGAAGGGAAGAAGAGTAACTCTTTACCTTTTTAAAATCAATGGTTTTTCCAAAAAGAATGAACTCCGCAAGAACAATTGTTGGGGTAACAGCAATCTTAGCCATTTGGTAGAAACCAACACTGCAAGAGCTGGATTGTCAGCGAAAAGTAAATTCCAATTTTTATTTATTTATCATAAAGATGCTAAAGCAAGTGCATGAACCTGTTATGCTTGAGGCTGGTGTTTGCAAGGCCAGAGGCAAAGGCCATAACAACACCAAGTGCAAATAAAGAAGAGAATGGAGTTGTTTTAGATGGAGGGGACACAGGAAGAACTGAGAGTGTCTTGAAAATGGCAAGGAGAAGCCATGCAGTGATGTAGTGTACAAATGTCAGGAAAATTGGGAAATTGAAGCCAACTTTACCCATCACCTGTTAACAACATAGTTATAGTTATACATATACATGTAAGGGTAATAGGCTGAAATTCCTAGAGAAGCAAATTGTACTGACCAATTTGTTTGCCATGATAATCCCAACAGCAACCATAAAATTGAAGGACAGTGCCACCACTGGTCCACAATATCTTTGCTGTTGACGCTTGGCTCCTTCTGAGGTTCGAATCTCATTGTAGAGAGAAGCTCTGAATTCTTCCAGTGCTCTACCTGATATAGTTTCAATCATTAGAACTAACTGCCATTAGCTGGAGCGTACACCAAGTCTAGTAGTTTATATTGGTATTGGGAACAAAGATATTGGCATTAATGAGTAATATCTTATAATCATTTCATTGAAAAAGGGAAACCTGAAAACATTGAATATGTCCCCAATATTACTCCAGGGCCCAAAATTAACTTATGTATGAAGTTAAAATCAACTTTTGAAAAATATATTATGAGAGTTTTTACTAATTAGTTAATGGAGAAACTTTTTTTTTTTCTCTCTTTTTTCTCCTACAAATACTTACGAGAATTTTACTAAACAAGACTCAAATAAATTGAGTTCTAATCAGCTATGGAAATAATAGAACTGCATTATAGCTCAACACTCAACAGAAAAAGAAGAATGGAGCAGCAGGGCAGATGCTAAAGAAGGAAGAATGAAAACAAGATGAATATTAGAGACAAATCATATACTTTTATTTCACATTCATTTCAAGTGTCATTTTTTAAAAATTGGCTGGTGAGAACATCAACCAAAGTTGCAGAAAAATAAATAGAGAAGTATCAGTTCAATTCAAAATAAAAATTGGTCCCAGAAAGTTTCTAGGATCAGTAAAACCATGTGATGCAATCATGATAGAGCATAACATAAACTACAGAGGTTATGAACATAAAAAGGAGAAGAAAGAAAAAGTAACGTAACAAACTTATAATTTACGACCGCCAAGACCGGAGTATCCGATGATTCTTAAACGATAAATAGTGTTTCACACAGAATGGGCAGAGGAAAATAATATTAATGTAAGATTAAGATAGTTGAGATCTATGCATCAAGAGTTGAACATGACAAATTTCACAAGCCAATCCCAGAAAAAGAAAAACAATGCATGAACATAGGTAAAAGCAAAAGTTTGATGTACATTATGCAAATTAGATATAAAAGCACTCAGTTGCATGCAATAAAACTGAGTTACACTGAAATCAACTAAGAAATATTTCAGAAAGACCTGCATCGCCAGCATCACTGTCTTTCCTTTTAATAAACTTTCGTCCTCTTCTCCACAGTGAATCCAACCACCCCATAACAATCAGGCCTATTCATGGACTTGGATCACATTTATTCAAAATGCTAGACACTCTTCTTTCTAAAACACTATTCTATACCAATCAGATTAAAGAAGCCAAAACAGAAAGTCAGAAAAAAAAAGGGTCATACAAATATGAACTAATAGGCCATATTTCTTAAAATACAATCAATGTATGTTAGGTGCTTCTGGGGAAACAGATAATTGACATTCTTCAAGGAGGGGTTTTTCAATTGCATGAAAAGAAAAAAGAAAAAGACAAAAGAGAAAAGTGAAGGGAATTTACTTTGTGTTCCAAGAGAATTTTGCATTTCATGAGTGCCAACAATTTGGCAACACGTGTTTGTCAATTCAAGCCTACTAGAAGAACTGTAGGTGAAGAAGGTACTAGCATGCAACACCTGTCTATGATATCTGGTATACTAGGAATTGATGTAACTGTTGATTTACGGGGAAGTTAATGTAACATCATGAAATATTGTTATATCATTAGGAAATAGTCAAGACACTTGTAGCAACTACCGCTATGCACTCATTTAGTTTTAGGTAAGATTGCCTAATCTCATGGATACAACAACGTCTTTTGTGATAAGATTTCCTAATGTTTCATCTTACTCTAATTGATCCAAATGCAGATTTGAAGATATCCTACCAACTGGTTGGTAGCATTAACCATACTTAAAGTGATGCAAACTTTCTTTTCCCTTTACCAAAAAAAACCCCCCCAGTATTTTAGTCCTTTTATTGAGATAAATGTTTATTTTTATTTAATCAAATATATAAAATAATAATTTTGAAAAAACTTAAATATGTTTATCATACTTGAAAATAAGTCATTTTAAATTATTATCTAAAATTTATTTTTGGTAATCTACGTATAAAAAATATTTTTATGTTTGAATCTAGTACATTGATTTCATTTTGTTAAATAACGATGTGACAGATAATTATTAACACATTAGTACCACATTATTCTCCCCCCCTCTCCTTCTCCCTCACCCTCTTCTTCTCCATCTTTTCCATTATTAAGATTTTCCTTGGTGTATATGTCTTTCTTCCTGCTCGCTCACTATTTTATTACTCCTTTGTGGTCCCTGAAATGTAAACGGTTTAGAGTTTCAACAAATTTCAGGGTTTGGAGTGCTGGCGATTTTGAGCTGGCTGGTTTGATCAAGCGTTGAAAATATTGTTGCAACTAGGTTAGGGTTAGCAGAAATTGTAGTTCCCAAAATTGACCTATGAGTGCTTTTTTATGGTTAAAGGTAGAAAGAGTGAAAGTTGTTAGATTTGTTGCTGAAAGACAGGTCTCTAGTTTTGAGATTGTAATCTCATAGTTCTGAAGTGAAATTTGTGTTTATTTTTTAGTTTTGGGTTATGATTTTTTTGGTATTATCAATTGCTCACCCAATTCTGGGACGAGAGTTGCAATTGGGTAAAATTCTTTCCGTAGTAGTGACCAAACCCTCATTTGCAACTGTTATGAGCAAATCATAAGTATGTATGTTGGTCATGGGATTGTCGATGGGGTTTCGATGACTGGCTAGTGGTTAACGTAGTGGTTTGAGTATATGGTGGAGTCTCATGTTGTAGGAGAAGGGATAAGACGACAAGATTCAAAGAAGATGAATGGGGTGAGGCGGCGAGGCCAAGGGTGGATTGGGGGCTGGATTGTGAAGGAGGAAGATGAGAGGGAGGCGGCATCGGGAACGCTGTTGGTTGCATTGTGTGGCACAAGGTAGGCAGGGGGGAGAAGAGGAAGAAGAGGGCAAGCCAAAAAAAGTTTAAAACAAAAGTCACATTTTTTATAAAAATAAATGATAAATAATGACATGGTTTCAATTTGATTACATGTGAAGTGATTAGACTTCATGATGTGTTTGACATTTTGTCTATCATATCATTACTCAATATAATGAGATTAATGGTATATATTACATTGAAACATAAAAAAATTTCAAATATGTAATTGACTAAAAATAAATTTTAGATAATAATTTGAACCTATTTTTCAATTATGAAAAACATATATTTAGCCTTTTGAAAATATAATTATATTATTTTTGTGAAGGCCACAAATTATACTATTATTAGAATTTATAGTAAATAAATATTTTTTATTATATAAATTATAGTTTCTATTAATGATAAATATTTATATTATAATATACGATTATTTTGAATTATTTATAATTTCTTTTGAATGTTATGAATTTTAGTTTAAAATAAAAAATAAAAAATAATTAAAAGAGATAAAAGATTAATAAAACATGGATAAAGATAAAGGGATAGTGTTTTGAGATTTTTGGCATAATATCTAGTAAAAAAAATTATTTTTTACCATCTTAAATGACTTTCCCTTTATCTTTATCAATATGATAATTGTATTTTCTTAATTATTTATCTCTTTCAATTTATATTTTTATCTTTATTTTTAAATTGAAATTCAATTTTAGAAAGAACTAACCAGAAGTTAAAAGTAACCCAGTATCATCATATAATTTTTTTTTTCTTTTTTACATATATAAAACTTTAATATTAAACAACATAAAAAATCATTTATCTCTTTTTTTTCAATCTCATTTATTTGTTTATTTTCTTTTCTAAACTAAACTAATTATTAATGTGTTACTTTAGTATAATGTAATAGTGCATTTCTTTTTCATTTTCCAAGGGCGGGGACACGACAGGGTGCAAATGATTCAATTTCTACTTCAACTTATAAGTCCATGGATTCGTGTTGTGTGTGATAGCCAGGTAGTTTTCATTCCGTTGTTCATATGAAAGGTTAATCCAGTTATTCATTTGCCATATATAAAGAAAAAATTAATCAGAATAAGTAGTGCTGATATAGACTTAATTTATGATAAACTCCCGATAATAAATTCATCATTTAAAACATAATTAGAAATAGGAAAGGTAAAGTGAGGGAATTCTCTGTCTCGCTTTGCCATTTCGAGCCATTGCGATGAGGCTTTCATATTAACAATAGCCAAACACCATTCCACATTCAATCCTGCAGCCACTAGTTTTCTGTTCAAGGTGGTGTTTTGAGGCTGCATTTTTTTATTGACAAAGGGAGTCCATATAAAATGTAAAGGGATCAAATAAGTTTAGTATTGCTAACTGTAGCTTAAGGATAATCGTTACAGAAGTAATAATAAAATTTTATTGGAGATGAGTTAAAAAAATTACGATAAAATGTGTTACTAACATTTTTTTATATAAATTTTTCTTTTAAATGTCTTAAACGTCAAAGTGGATATTATGCCATGACTGCATGAAGGGTGACCGATCTGCGACGGAAAACACAGATTTTGGACGCAACACAACCGATCTGCGATATATAGTAGTTTCTATAGTGTGTGACACTGTGTCTCAGCTAGCAAAATAGTTTGATTAATGCGACTTGCTTCACTTTACTATCAGATAGATACATATTATACTTATTCAGTTTTTCTATTCCTATCATATCTTATATGTTTTTCATCACTTATATTTCTTTTTGAATCTTCTGAGAATTGATTGATATTTGACAATATGAAATGCCCTTTAATCCTTTAATAAACATCTCTGTCTGTTAATTCTCTCAACAGTGCATTAAAGTTAATACTATCTAAAATTAAGAATAGTTTTATTATCTATTGATCGTTAAAAAATTAAAAAAATTAAAAAAATCAAAAAATTATAGTTGTTCTTCAAAATTACGACACCAAAAATGTATTTGTAACATAAATGTTAATTTCTTAATAAAAATAATTTTTAATTTCTTAACTTATGCCTTGAAGTAATGATTAACAAATCAAACTTAATGTTTATAAATATAATATTAAATTGTTTGCATAAATAATCAGATAATGACCATGATTAATCTCACAAATTAATATACCAAACATTAATGAGCATAATTAAAAACAATAGTAGATTGAACTGAAAACAAGGTGTATACAAATTATGCCTGTTATCCCGGTTGACTATCCCACAGCACTTAAAGAGTCGTCAAATAGATTTACACATCAGTGTTTTGTGAGTATTAAAAAGTATATATGACAAATATTAGATGGTCTTCAAAGCACCAAACTTTGAAAAAGAGAAGTGAATCTACAAAATGACATTGCCATACCGGACATGACTGTTATCAATCACATAATTTAGCCTATTATTCATTGTAAATGAACTATTTTTGTTTCTCTCTCTTTTTTTTTTTTTTAATGAATGAGACGAATTGCATCAATTTGATAGACACAAGATTGAAGACATGCAGAAGTGTATTTCATAAACGATCAATTACTTACCAAGCCAATTTATTCATGTTCTTGACATGTTCTTATGACAAATCATAATGGTTGAATTGAAAGGATATGTGAGAATAACATTCATGCCTTTCATGGACCAAGAAGTTGACATGAAAAGTACGTGGCCCACCAACTAAAATTCTGCGTCAATATATAGGGAAGGTCTTGGTCTGATGCAGTTGACGCACGATATATCTAAACTATATTATTAGACTACTTGGCTTCAACCAAGTTCTCATTAGAATCCAAGATGATGGAGAAGCAAAGAGAAGATGAGATTGAGGACATGTCAATGTCACCTCCATCCATTGGCTCCATGCAGATTGCAGGGAGCAATGGCTTTGGTCACAGCATGGAGTTCATGTCTCAGGCATACCTTCCAAATATGTACACAGAGATTGACATAAAAGTTCAGGATTCCAGTTTCAACCAAGATCCCCCCCTCCCCATTTATCTCAAGGTAGAGCAAAATGGCTAAACTCTACAACTTCATTAGGATTTTCTTTCCACGTGTATTAGAAGAAATTACTGTATAGTTCAAGACCATCACATATAAATGGTTTTGGCCAATTTTCATATGACATGTAATTGAATTTTTCAATTTACAAGAGTTAATAAAATTCGGTTACATGTGTTATGGGAAAATTGGCCAGGACCATGGGCACGTGATGATCATGGACCATATGATTTTTCTTCAATTGCATTAGAGCAAAGTTTTTCTTTTATGAGAATCATTGTTCTTCATGCAATGCAATCGAGGATCTTTATGATTTTCCATTTGATATTGAAAAATTGATTTCAATAAGTCAGAATATTGCCATCAACAGTGTTTTAATTGTGTAGTTATGATTGCTGTCATTTGCTCTCAAAACTCTCGTTAATGTGCAGTTTGAAGATGTAGAGTTCAGGGTAATAGATAGCCAAGCGGCTTCCATTAACCCTGTGAAGACAATGATGTCAAAAGTAGGCACCCAACACCACGTGGAGGAAGATAGATACAAGAAAATTTTGAAGAGTATCACAGGAAGTATTGGCCCTGGTGAAATTCTTGCTTTGATGGGTCCTTCTGGTAGTGGGAAAACAACCTTGTTGAGAGTTGTAGGGGGAAGATTAATTGACAATGTGAAGGGGAAGATAACTTATAATGATATTCAATTTAATCCAGCTGTCAAGAGGAGGTTAGAAAGCTTCATAGACATCAGCATCTATGTCATGACATGAGTTTTGATATTTTAACAGAACATAAATATATGCTAATGTTGTACTCTTCTGTTTTTTTTTTTTTCTTCCTTTTTCTGACTTACAGGATTGGATTTGTGACACAAGAGGATGTACTTTTCCCACAACTTACAGTAGAGGAAACATTAATCTTCTCTGCATTCTTAAGGCTGCCAAGCAATATGAGCAAGCAACAAAAATATGCTAGAGTGGAGAACACTGTCAAGGATCTAAGCCTTGAAAGGTGTGTTTAGAACAAGTCTAAATGTGATTTTTGAATGCTCAAATTAGCTATAAGTTCCCCCCAAAGAAAGAAATAAAACTGCTTCTCTAAATAATCTCGTGTATAACCATAGATGCCGCCACACAAAAATAGGTGGAGGATATCTCAAAGGTATATCTGGAGGAGAAAGGAAGCGAACCAGCATAGGCTACGAAATCCTTGTTGATCCTTCACTGCTGCTACTTGATGAACCAACTTCAGGCCTTGATTCCACCTCAGCAAACAGACTCCTTCTAACTCTTCAGGGGCTTGCCAAGGTATCAGTAACTATATTTAACTGTCATTTTGATAACATGCTTCATTTCTATAACCCCCACAATTACTTTTGATTTTTGATTTGTCTAAAGGGTGGAAGGACCATAATCACGACAATTCACCAGCCTTCCAGCAGAATCTTTCACATGTTTGACAAACTTCTTCTGATATCAGAAGGCTATCCCATTTACTATGGGAAGGCTAAGGACTCAATGCAGTACTTTTCATCCTTGAGGTTCATCCCCGAAATACCAATGAATCCTGCAGAGTTCTTGCTTGACTTGGCAACTGGACAAGTGAATAACATAAGCGTTCCACAAGATATTTTGAAAGATCAAGAATCTGCTGACTCTTCAAAAGCTGTTATTAACGTTAGATTTATGTATTATATAAGTCTTATATGCTTGTTCTATCTCATTCCTACTTAACAATTGTTCCTTTATTTTATGTTAGTATCTACAAGTCAAATACAAAGACACACTGGAGCCAAAAGAAAAAGACGAGAATCATGGAGCTGCAAACACACCAAAACATCTTCAGCTAGCAATTCAGGTTAAAAAGGACTGGACAGTGAGTTGGTGCGAGCAATTCGTTATTCTTTATAAGAGAACATTCAGAGCAAGAAGCAAGGACTATTTTGATAAATTAAGACTAGTTCAAGCCCTTGGCATTGCACTTTTGTTGGGGTTACTTTGGTGGAAATCTTCTATCAATACAGAGGCTCAAGTTAGAGATCAGGTGGTTTCCATGATGTTGATTTCATATTTTACAAGGCTGAGCTGCTCTACCTATCTCTTCAACATTAACATTAGAATGAACTTCTATTTTTGGTGCAGGTTGGTTTAATGTTCTATATCTGTATATTCTGGACATCTTCATGTATTTTTGGAGCAGTCTACGTCTTTCCATTTGAAAAGGTATACTTGGTGAAAGAAAGGAAAGCAGACATGTATAGACTGAGTGTGTACTATGCTAGCAGCACTCTGTGTGACATGGTGGCGCATGTTTTCTACCCTACTTTTTTCATGCTAATCTTGTACTTTATGGCCGGATTTAAGAGGACTGTTGCTTGCTTCTTCCTGACTTTGTTCGCGGTGTGGTTAATAGCTATAACAAGTCAAGTAAGCTATTTTGAGACTTATAATAAGTAAAAGGGTTATCATTTGTTTGAAGCTTTAATGAATATAATGTTGTTAATAGGGAGCAGGAGAACTATTTGGAGCTGCAGTTATGAGCATTAAAAGAGCAGGGATGGTTGCTTCTTTGATTCTAATGTTATTCCTTCTCACAGGTGGCTACTATGTCCAGGTATGTATGCTATGCACAATTGGAGTAGAGACATTGTAATTTGTAGGCTTAACTGCAACTTTGTCTCCCTACTTTCTCAATTTCACAAATTGTATTTCTCAATTTTTTTTCATTTTTTCACAAATTTCATCCCTACTATTTTAAATGTGCAATTTTGGTTCTCTATCAACTTATCATCCCATATTTAGTGAAAATGCTAAAGTGACAATCAGAGTCAGTCCAATAAAAAGTGCGACTTAAAGTAAAATTTAAAGATTTTTTTTCTCTTTAAAGAAAAGAATCTGAGACATTTTAGCTAAGACTTGTGACCTATTTTACTTTAAAAAAACCAATAGCAAATAACTTTATGTTGGTGAACCTAAACTTCAAGCTTTAATATTTTTACCATCGGATCAAGCTTAATGACACTTTAATGCATTGTCATGCCAACACATCCATGTTAATGTGACACTCTATTGCCTAAACACACATAAACCACTAGTTTGTTTTGGAAGTGACATATTCATGCATGATCATTTGGTAAGAGTTGTACTCATTTTTTATTTATAAAGAAAAAAAAGAAGCCTTCCTTCAAAAAATGCTTGATTGTGTTGCATGCAGCACGTTCCGAAGATGATGCAGTGGTTGAAGTATTTGTCGTTCGTGTACTATGGATTCAGACTTCTTCTAAAAGTGCAGTATTCAGGAGAGCAACCATATGAGTGTGAAAGCGAAGGAGGGTGCAGGACACTGCAGAGTTCACCATCATTTGACACTGTAAACTTGGAAGGAGGCTTAACTGAAGCATGGGTTCTGCTAGCCATGGCTCTATGCTTCCGCGTCTTAGCTTACTTCTGTCTCCGCAGACGAATTGACATTTGCCATTAGCCAGCCTCCACGAAATGAACAACATCTCTTCTCTGCTGTTGCCAACTAAATAGCAACATGTGAGAAAGTGTGTATCTGCTAGTGTCTAGTTGCCTTTTCAGGATGAACAGTTGCTGAAAAAAAAAATAGTTACCCCATACTTTAACAACCTTTTAGTTAAAATAAATTGTTATTTCTTTATGCCTTTATGGTACATAAATATTTTAGTTCTTCTTGTAATAATTTTCTTTCAGTTATTCGTTCCCTCTCAATAAATCAAAAGGTAATTTTCACATTTTGCTATGAAAAATATTAGAAAAACGATGAAACCTATAGGTTGATGCAAATTCCACTCCTAATTTTTTTTTTATTGAGCATCAATTGTATTAATTATACTTTAATTGTTAGATAATTCAAGTGGATGATGACATTATTATTATCATCTCCATTACAGAAATGCACATAAGATTTTTATTCATACAACTCGCCTTTTAAAAAATTCAAAGATAAAGTCAATTATTTATTCCTTGATATATATATATATATATATATATATATATATATAAGATAGATAAGATTCAATTATATATAGTAATTCTAAATTAGGATTATTGAATTCTATTTGTTTTAATATTTTGTATAAATAAGTACATTTAAATTTTTTTAAAATATATAAAAAATATAAAAAGGTACATCTGAATTTAAATTTGCTGAGTAAAAATTTAATTTTTCCATAAAATATTCTTTTAAAATTATCAATAACTTCCTCATCATTTTTTATTAGAAAAAAGAATTGTATGTTTATTTTCTAAAGCTCTTAATAATATTATATATATATATATATTAATATGTTTTTAGATTAACATTTATTCAAATTTAGTATATTAAATTCTTCAGTAACATAAAGGTTAAATTTTTACTTTTAACAAAAGAAAAAAGTTACACTTTACAGTAAGATTTTACCATGTTGTTTGTGAGTAGAGTAATTAAAGAATATAAAATAAAACTATTAATGATTACTTAATTAATTAATGGCTTACGAAAGCTGATAATTTAGTTATGATCAAAGATGAAGATTGGGATAACTTATGTGGGCAACGTGAAGAATTGCAATGCCGCAATGGAACACAAGTACAAAACACAAGACAGACACACGAAGCCAAGTACCAATTCTTCCTTCTTTTTTCCAATCTTTTTCCTTTCATGGTTGGTTCCACTTCCTTTCAGTTTAAAAAGCTGCAGTGTTCACTTTTTTACCACAAAATTTGGAAATCAAATGATATCTCTTTCTTTTATTAGCCCTTCAATCCTGAGTCCTCCTGACAGACACAGCATCCTTAGCCAACACACACATAACAACACATTCTTTCATTAACATTGATAAGTACTATTTCCTCTTCTGTCTCACTCTGAGATGGACCTTGAGATGGACCTTGTCCCTTACTCTGACCCTAACTCTGCCACCCCACCGTGGCACGATATGTTTTGATAGGCCGATTTATAAAAAGGGGGTGAATTTTTTTTTAATTACTATTTGAGAGTATTTTTTAAATTATTTACGAAATAGGGGTAAGTCGTAAAAAATTTTACGACTTCTGTAACTAAAGTCGTAAATTTTTTAATGACTTATATTTTTTTATTTTATTTAATTAAAGTCGTGTAATTATTTATGACTTCTTTGAATTCGATATGTTTAAAAATACGACTTATAAGTCGTAAAATAAAGTC